>JAXGGA010000609.1:0-207003 GCA_038373865.1 Uloborus plumipes
CTTCGTAGCGATCCAGAAAACCGGGAAATTCAGTTATCCGGGATAGCTGTGGTCCCAAACATCCCGGATAATTGGTTCTCTACTGTATTGGTTAATAAAAAGCCAGCAATTTATTCTAATAATACTAACAGCTAAAGCAGGGGCGGTCAAGTGGGAATGGGAGTAACATGGCACTGAACTATAACATTAAAAATTCTAGAAAAGGGTTTTTTAAATGAATTTCATTCTTTTTCTTAGGAGCTTGAGCTTTTTTTCTGATGGGCTCGGTAAAATCGTGGGGGAGGTTGCCACTGCTTCTGGGGGGATGGACAACAATAGCTTCTGCATTCTAAGATCTGAAAAAGAGATCACCCTTCGCCATTTCGAGGGATAAATATTCCAAAATAAATATTCAAAGAATGTATATATATATTTTTTAGAGAATAATAGCTAATGTTATGATAACTGTGTGTGTGGGGGGGGGGGGGTGTCAGAAGCAGACTTAATCATCGAAAATGTTTAAAAAGTTATTTAAAACGCTTTTTGTATTTCTTAAGAAATCGCTTTTTTCAACGGGGAGGGGATGTTGGTAAAACTGTGAGGTATAACAAGCTGGGATGCCCAATTGCCCACGTGCGAGCGGGAGACGGGGGTGAGGGTTATTAGGCAGATTTTGCCATTGAAATGTTTAAAGGAGTTATTTGAAAAGGGCTTTCGCCTTTTTCTTTGGAGATCATGTTTTTGTGGGGGAGAGGGGGGAGGGTTCTCGTTAAAATAGCGGTGGGAGTGTTGCCGTAGCTCTTGTGGGGTTGTGGACCGCGGGAAAAAGTTTCTGCATTCTAATACCAGAAGTAAATAACAGCCGTTTGCCATTATGATGAATAAATATTCCATCAATTCATTAGGTAAAGCAAGGGGGACGCATGGGGTGCATGGTATAGACTGTACCAGTGGTCTCCAAACTTTTTAGCCAGCGTACCACTTTTGAAACTTTCTCCAGACTCGCGGGCTAATACACCCCCCCCCCCCTCCCAGATAGAAGTTCTCAGCATACACATTGTCGTTCGAAATCACAGGCATATTTTTTGTATTCGAAATAATTGAGTTATACAATTAAGCGTTGTAGCACATCTAGAATTTAAAAGAAGATTCAAATTTATGCCAAATCTACAGCTCTCATTCGCTGGATGTCAAATTTTTCGTTTAGCCATCAGATCTTACATTCATTAATTTCATGTATTGAAAAATTGAAATGACCAAAGTTACTTAAAAACAGATTCCAAATAATTTTATTTCAGTAGCAAACCACTTTCATAACATTAAATATGTCTTATTTATCTCATCAAAGTAATTTTTCGAGAAAAAATTCCATTCATTACCTGTTCGAAACACTTCGTATTACCTTATTAAACCTCTTATTGACTTTAAAGTATTCCCAATATCTTTTCCTAAAATTCCAAAAACCAATTTAAGCTTTTTTTTTCTCTTTCCTCCCCCAACCCCCCCCTTTTTTTTTTAAATTAAGGATCTTACTAATTTTAATTTCTGATGATCACGAAAAACTATAAAGAACATTTTGTAACTGTCCGATTAAAATAGGATACACACTGTTTAAAAAAACCTGAATTTTCAGGAAGTTTTTTACTGATTTTAACAGAAAATTTCTGTTTTCGCTTCAAAACGTATCTTTTCCTTAAAGGAACAGAAATATTCCGTAAATCACTGAGTTGGAGAAACAAAAACGGAATTTTCCCATCTTTATGGTTGCGGCGGTGCGGCGCACAGTGTGGCATACGGGGCAAAAATCCACCGAATTCGCGCGGTTTGAGATAGCAACTTCTACTTGGTCTCAAAATGCGGCAAAATTCTTCTACTATTTGCCACTGGTACCACAATTTTGAATTTTTTAACCCCTTTTTCCCGCCAGCGCCCTTAGTGGACCCGAAAGTGAGTAACCATATTTTGTTCCTGATAAGTGGATCAATACTAAGTGAAATTGAAGGTAGAAGATAGTAGAACACAACTTTTGGTCGCTTCAGGGCCAATGTAAATGCTTTTACCTTCGTGTTAGACATGATTTTTTATGTTTTTCTATTGGAAAAATGGGTTTTCTTGGTTTTCATACATTTCCAGAGCAAAAACAAATATTTTTTTAATGTAAACTATAACTGTTTATTCATTTTTAAAAGTTTGAAGTGTTAAGACCCCCCTACACATTACTGAAAAATTGCTCAAAATCCAAATTTAAGCCCTAGATCCTACCATTTTCTACGAGAACACATGTGTGTGATAGCGGAAAATGGCATATATTGTGTATTTATTTATTTATTTATTTATTTATTAAATGCTTTCAGTGTAAAACTGCATTCCACCAAAACAGAAGACATTTCCTTTTTCTAGCATCCAGCTTCAATAGGATTTTATCACAAATTTCGAATTATTTTATTTTCTTTATGCTTGTTGCCAATGCTCAAAACCGAGAAAGAAAGATACAGCAAAAATAGCATCGGCAGACGATTAAAAAATTGCTATTTTCAAATGTATTTTCTTAGCAACTTTGAGATTATTTTCCTTTCGAAAATAAATTGTCTGGATTCGCATGAAGAAGATTACATTTAGAATTTCCGAATGTTAAGAGAGTTATCAGAACCAGTAGCATAAATTTTGGAAATGGAATTCATCTCGTAAATTTTGTCTGCCATTATTGCCAGATTATCTAAATTTTCCGTACTAACAATTAAGTATATTTTTAATAGATTCAGGTAATTTACCGAGCCACAATGCTCTCAATACCTTGTCTGATATATTTGTACCGCCCAACGACTTCATTTTTCGTATCAATTGGCTAGGTTTCATGTCGCCAAGTGATACACCTGTTAACAATTTGGTTATGCTTTTTTCCTCACTTTCTTTAAATGTACTAAGTAATCTTTCCTTTGCAGCTATATATTTATCATTTCTTTCACTTTGAATAATATCCCAAATATTTCCTACGAACTTTGGTTCTAGTTGTGCGACAAGATAGTTAAATTTTGTTTGGTCTTGCGTAATATTTGCGATTGAAAATTGTGCTTCAACTTGGAAAAACCATATTTCAGGTTTTTCTACCCAAAAAGGTGGTATTTTTACACTTACCTTATTGGTTTCGAACTTTTCATCGCCATTTTGAGCGACGGTGTTATTAAGAGCAACGCCTGAGGCGTTTTTAAGAAACATGTCTCCGTTATATTAATATTCAATACGGGTCACCAGATGTAACGTTTGTTACGTATTTTATTCGTTACTACTGATGTCAAAAATAACTTGTATGTACTTTTGACATCAATAGTACATACATCATCATATAATTGTTGACATTGTTGTTAACTAAATCCACAAACAATGCCAACAATTATATGAGACATTTTTATTTTTACTACATTGCTTTTTTTTCTTCTTTTTTAACAACAACGTTGCCACATATCATTAATTAAACTTTAAAAACGAAGATAATAAAAATGCAACACACTAATTGACATTTTTGCTTGCAAGTAAATAGTTTTTGAGATACAAGACGAAAGCTGAAAAATACCCCTAAAATCCCAGGTGGCGCTGCGAGCTCTTCCCCTATTACCAGGGACTCTTAGTTTGTTCATCAGGAGGCCTTCCTGTACCTGTGTGCCAATTTTTAAGACTGCATGTTTTTTGTTTTTTTTTTTTTTTTCACCCTTATTTTGGCTTTCGTTTACTAGACTATTAATCTATCACAGTGTGATAAAAACAAATAGCTTTACAAGATTTTGATAAATTAAAAAAAAGTGGTGTAAATTGCCCATTTATGTGAGCATGTGTCGTAACGGACGTATCACAAAAAAAGTAACGGACGTATCAGTTCTGAATTATTGGAGCTTAAGTAACTTCCATTTTCTCCTTCAGACAGTTTATTTTAAATAAATACTAAGAATGGAACTTTTTAAAATAAGTATATTTAGCAGTATGAATTACTTGCAGCTCATTCCAAGTTATGCTGGATTAGGTCCTAACTCATTTTTGTCTAATGAAGGTGAAAATGATTGAAACAAAGTGTTTTTTTCTTTAATTTTCAAAAGATTCCTAGTATTCACCAATTCATTAGTACGAGGTGCATTCAAGTTCTAAGGCCTTTTTCTCCAGACTGGAAAGGCATTGTTCTAAAATGAGCGCGCGTTCTTTGTCCAAATATCACAGAGATGCAGGGCCGGATTAACACTCGGTTAGTCCGTGCCCCAGCACGAAGTAAAAAAAATTGGAGGGGCGCAAAGTTACCAAATTAAAGTAAGAAAACTATCAAAACCGACTTTCTGTTCAAAAAATTAAAAATAGAGAAAAGAAAAAAAAATAAAAATATTTAAATAAATACATAACGAAACAAGTATCAAAGTGCTTCTTCAAAAATAGATACGAGGGGTGAGAATGTTAAAAATACAGCAAAACTAGTAATAAAGCGATTTAGAGCGCGCATTTTCAAAATATTGTAGATGCTCCTTTGTATCCAAAAAAATTTGTTTTTGCATCTATACAGCATTGCATTAA
Source organism: Uloborus plumipes (assembly GCA_038373865.1). Taxonomy (NCBI): domain Eukaryota; kingdom Metazoa; phylum Arthropoda; class Arachnida; order Araneae; family Uloboridae; genus Uloborus; species Uloborus plumipes. The sequence continues at coordinate 4,531 of JAXGGA010000609.1, forward strand.
TGCAGAAAAGAGTACGCTTTTTCTTCATCTTCATATAGGTGAAGGGGGCTAAGCCTCAAGCGCCCATTAACTCCAGTCGTAGCCTAAAAATATATGAAGAAATATAAATTGGTTCTTTTGTAAATTCGACTCATTGTAGATAGTGAAAAATCATTTTTAAATGGGAAGAATTAACGTCAAGGCTCTCGCCAAGGGCGGGTGAAGATGTGGTACTTTCCCTCAGTGTTTCAGGGCAAAGACTGCTGATCTCATTTCAGTCACATAAAGAATAAGAAAATCCCCGCAGAGTACTAAAAAAGAAAAAAAAAAGAACAGATGCAAAAAATGCCGGAAAGTTTTTTTTTTGCTTTATTTATGTTTTTTTTTTTTTTTAAACGTAAAATTAAAAGAAAAAGTGCTGTTTACAAACGTTATTTAGAATCATCGCGGAAAAACTATCATATCAAGGTAACCCATGAGCTGCCGAGATAGTGGCTTACTCAGGATGGTGGGCTGATAGGGCTGCAGCCGCCTTCGAAATTTTCCAAACAAATTTTTTAAATTTACGCTGAAATTGTTTTTATTTATTTATTTATTTTTGTTCTTTCTTTCTGAAATCTAGACATGAGTTTTTTTTGAAAAGAAAATTAAATACGGGGAAAAATTAAAAGATAGGGTAGAAAGTAAATTCCACTTTCTTTTTCTCTCCATTTTACTGTATGTGACGTGTATGGTTATCTTATAATTCAATTTTGTTGACATTTATTCCAAATATGTTTCAGAAACACCTTGTTCATGCATCTAATTCTGTTAAATAAAGTTCAACAAATGTGTGATTGAAACCCAATATTAGGAATATAGTAAAGTAGATGTCAAAATTAATGCTATTAAAGCTCAAATTTGAAAAAATATTACAAGCATTTGTTTAAGAAACACCTGTAGCCCGGGAGCTAACTGTTGGAAAACTGCAAATCGTGATAAGAAGATGCCACTTGGTGGGAATGTTGTTTAGGGCTATACATTGAGATTAAAACCCAGAGGCACTTTCAAAAACCGTTTTAATGCAAGATGGCGGCGTTTTTCAAAATGGCGGCCTACGCTACTGCTTTTGCAATTTAACTCACACAAAAGAGGTTTTTATATCAAGTTATATGTTTTTCAGGCCAAGGATTTCATTTAGTATGTTGAAAAAAAGCTAAATGTTTATTTTTATGTTTATTTTTTATTTATTTTTAAGAATTATACTGTTTACAAGACTACATGCAGTATCCAAAATCTTTTAGAAAGGTAGCCGAATTGCGACCGAAGAAAATAAACTGGGAAACCTGGAGCGGTGGTAACCTAATCATCCTCGAAGTAGTCTCCTAAGAACTCCACACACATCTCCCAGCGGTGCTGTTATTGTTAGAAGCGTTCCGAGAAGGCCCGTTTCGGAATAAAGCGGGACTCGACTGCCGTTACAGCAAAATGTTCGCTCTTGTTTGAAATGTTGCTCTTTTCAATCGTCTCTTGAGTTTGGGCAACAGCCAGAAGTCGCAAAGGGCCATATCAGGAGAGTAAGAAGTTTGTCAAATTACAAGAATCTGGTTTTTCGCCAAAAGATTTCTGAACAATGCGAGAAATGTGCTGGAAAATCGTCATTGAAAGCCGTTTGCATCTTCCGAATGATTTTGACTTGACTGCCGCCACTTCCTAACAAAATGTGATTCAGTAGCGCTGCTCCAGTTGTTTCGTCATTTTCCTTGAAAAGAAAAAAAGGCAAGAGCACAACCAATTGCACCAGTCAAATACTATTTGACAGTGATTGAAGTTACAGACAGATGGTAATTTAATCACTTACGTACTCAAAAGGTTCAAGATCAGTACATGCACAAGCACTTTATTCGTATCCATCAAGTTTTCAAGGGTAAAATAGTTGTACACTTTTCTAACAGCCCTTGTATGTAAATGCTTTTCATAGCACCAATTAGAAAGTAGGAAAAATATCTAATTGTGCCAACATATAAATGATCTTATTAATATGTATTGTACAAGTATAGTAAATATAGCGTCGTAAGTCGAACATCACTTTATTGTTCGCATTCGTGCTTGTACTTGCATGATAGTGTGCAAGATAAACCAACATTTTTGCAGCTACACATCGTTTTTACAACTTTTTCACGTGCATTTTAATAGCGCAATTCATGAATCAGAAATTTCCTATAACTACGAACATTTCATCTGCCTATCCCCATTCGCTTGGAGATGGTGCATGTATGTGTTTGTTGCTTAGTCCCCTAAAGTGTCTAGACTAGAAAGTGTTGCATAATCTAATACCTGTTGCTGTAAGGCACCCTTATTCAATGGTCAACTTTCAAGTGGCCGATTTTTGGTTATAAACAATTCTTGCCTTGCTTCACTTACAGTTACAAAAAAAAAAAAAAACCTTCAATAATGAACTTTGAGGTTGTGAAATAAATGAACTGAATGAACTTCTTCTAACAGCATCTGTATCTTCCAAGTTGATTTTATGGACTTCTCAATGAAGATAGCATTGCTGTCACAGACTGGAAAGGCATGGAATCCTGGTAAAGCTAGAGACTTTTCTTTCCAAATAGGTGATCTGAAATGAATCTATTTCTTTCCTGCTCCTAAAGAAATCCAAATTTTATTCATATTTTATGTGGACGAGGTAAAGAAGTAAGCTATTGTAAAAGCTAAGACATTTCCATCAACTGTGCGATTGAAAATATCCTTGAAGCCGTTCTTCACCATGTGTTGAAGATGCAATATCATTTTTAGTCTGCTTCCCCGTAGCCACGGCAAGTAACCATCAATGAGCAAAGTTCGTGCAGTACTATTTCCTTTAACGTCTACACCTGATGTCGTTGCAACTTGTAAATTTATAATTATACCTGTAACTTTTATAACTGGGGTACCTTATAGAGAGAAGAGCTCTTCTTTGTGACTTGAATTTCTCAATAATACTAATTTTCAGGCAAAACTCTGTGAAAGTACTTGAAAGCTTTATGAACATTTGTGGACTTGCACCTTCCTGCACATAAGCGAATTTTTTCCCGTTATCAACGTCTGTTTCTGGCAAACTGAATTTGACTAAAGTGGTGCGCTGTGCTCTTGTCGTTTTTTACATTTTTCTTTTTTTCTCCTTTCATTTTTTTTAGGCCTATGAAATCCTGGTAAAGCTAGAGACTTTTCTTTCCCAATAGATAATCTAAAATTAATTTGTCTTAACGTCTACACCTGATGCCGTTACAACCTTTGAACTTGTGATTATACTAATAACTAAGATACCTTATAAAGTAAAGAGAGTAAGTGAGTTGAATTTCTCAACAAGCAGTGCTAATTTTTAGACAAAGCTCCGTGTGTGAAAGCACTTGAAAACCTGATGGACCTGAATCAAGTGCGCTTGTATATTCTGGCCTTGTACCTTTGTGCACATGAGGGATTTTTTTCCCATTTCTAACGTCTGTCTCTGGCAAACTGTATTTGACTGAAGTAATGCAATGCGCCCTTTTTTTCATTCTTTCTTTTTCTTCTTTTATTTTTTTTATTTCAAGGAAAATGACGAAACAACTGTAGCAGCTCTACTGCATCAAATTTTGATAGAAACTGGTGACAGCCAAGTTAAAACCATTAGGAAAATAAAAACTGCTTTCAAACACGATTTTCCAGGACATTTCTCTCTCATAATTCAGAAGTCTTTTGGAGAAAACCCAGACTCTTCTGCTTCTTACTCTCCCTATATGGCCCTTTGCGACTTCTGGTTGTTTCTCAAACTTACGAAATGATTGAAAGGAACGAGATTTCAAACAAGAGAGAACATTATGCCTGAACGGCAGCAGTGTTACGTTTTCTTTCAAAACAGGCCATCTCGGAAAGCTTCTTACAATAGAAGCACCGCTGGGAGAAGTGTGTGGAGTTCTTAGGAGACTACTTCGAGGATGATTAGGTTTCCGCAGCTCCAGGTTTCTCAGTTTATTTTCTTCAGTTACAAATCGGCGACTTTTCTAAAAGATTTTGGATACTACATGTTGTCTTTTTGTAAACAATATAATTCTGAAAAATAAATAAATAAACATTACAATGAACATTTAACTTTTTTTCAACATACTATATGAAATCCTTGACCTGAAAAACATATAATTTGATATAAAAACCTCTTATGTATGATTTATATTTAAAAAGCAGAAGCATTGGCAGCCATTTTGAAAAACGCCGCCATCTTGGATTAAAACGGTTTTTGAAAGTGCCTCTGGGTCTTAATTTCATTGTATAACCATTATCAACATTCCTACCAAGTGGCATCTTTTTATCACGATTTGCAGTATTCCATTGATTTTTGACAGTTAGCTCCCGGACTACTGCTTCAATAAACAAAATTTTTCGAATTTTAATTTTTTCATTTTCTATTTTCATCAAAACGCTTTACTTCTCAACCAGAAATTAGCATTGATATCAGAAACTCGAAAATTTACTTTTCTTAGCTACATTTTATGAGGTGCCCCGCTCCCTCCTCTCAAAGACTCTCGGCTCAGCCCCCCCCCCCCCCCCTGAAACGATTTGTCTGGGTACGCCGCTGGGCCGAGATATACGTTTCAAACATTTTTCAATAAAAATGTATCAAGTGTTTTGTACTTCTTTTTACAGAGCAAAGGAAGTATTGTAATCACGGTTTTTTTTTTTTTTTTTTTAATGCATATTTTTAAAGCAATGCATCAAAATATCAACGAATCACAGCAAAGAGGAGAAAAATACATAGGCCGCCGAAATATGCTCCTAGTAGAAAAATACGAGTACATAAATAAATAAAACGAGAGAGAGATATCAAAAATATTGTTATGAAAAGTCCCATCAATTGTTTTTAAAAGATTGAAGGAACTCGAAAAAAGCGAAAGTAAAATAAAACAAAACTTCATCTTAGGAGGAATGATACTCAAAACGGAAAAAATACCTATGGTATCGCAGCAAAATATCCCCTTCAGTACCAAAATGATTTGTTTTTGCTATTAGAGGCATTTCTATTTTATACAAACAAAAACATCAGGGTAAAAAAGTTTCTAATTTCAGTAAGGAAAACTAGACGAGGGTTTCTTTCATCATTTTTATTTAAGGGGTTGTCCAAAAGTAATGTTACACCTTGTGGGGACTTCATGGAATTGTGTGGGAGAGGGAAGGGGGAACAAGAGATGTGACATGACGCATTTTGTTGTGAGATTATGCTTGTGAAAAACCGGGTGACATGCAACAAGGGGGGTAAGATGAAATGTGACACTTTGTAATAGAGGGAAGAGGGGGTCAAAAATGTTGAAAAAAAAAAGTGCGACTTTTATGGGCACTCCAATAAATAAAATAACACTAGGGGGGTAAAGCCAGGATTTAAACCATTTTGATATCAGAACCAGGATGATTAAAGAATGAGGATTGATCTAAGATAATTGAAAAGCGTGTAAAAGTACGTTTTGGAACCTGTAGTGTCGAAAAAATTTCTATGGAAGGCCACCGAACCGCTCCAAAATATCATTAATGATCGCCTAACTTTTTATTTTTTTAGAATTTCATATTCAAAACATTTTAAGGGAGACCCCTTAGCCCCATCGTACTGATATTGTCAACGATCGTAAAAAATATATTTTTAAAAGTAAATTCCTAAACATTTTCGAGAAAGAGCTCCCGATTTCTATCTCTTTCCATAAGGTTATCAAAGGTGGCCGACAATTGCGTTTTTAAAACTTCAATTTCAAAAATTTCCGTCCGAAACCCTTGTCCCTGCCCAAGAGAAAATTCATTTTTGGGGCTTAATTTTCGAATCGTCGAAGATGTTTTTTACTGGATTTCAATAACTATTAAAAAATCATAAAAGATATGGCAACCTACAACCGCGTTTTTAATACTTCCATTTCATAAAATTTACGAAGAGAGTCTTCAAACCTGTCCTCCCAAACAGCACCAAAAATTTGCTAAAATTACGTCTTTTGAGCAAATTTTGAAAAATTCTGTCAGAAAATCTCCGAACTCCAAACTTTTGATCGAATGATTACTGTTATAATTCATATGGCTGCTCTTCTTTTTCCGCATATAAAACCCAATTGAATCGATTATTTCGAAAAGGGAATATCTCTAAAATTTAAAATTTTTCAGGGGAGCAAAAAAACTAATTTATAAAAAACGAAGAAGCTTAAAAGGGCTAATTATTGCAATGATAGAACTGCAGAGATGTTCCATTTTCACAAGAATAACGTGTTTATACGTTAATAACAGAATGCCATTAAAAAATTGATTTTGAAAAAAAACCGAGATGTTACCTTTTCGAAATAATCGATTCAATTATTCTCCTGTTTTATGTGCTTATGGTAGTCCTCGCTGTTTCATGAATCAACTATTGACTCGGTACTTGTTTAGCTGCTTCTTAGTAGTTAAATGGCTTACTGAATCAAAAATTTGTAAAATCATTTGTATAACTTCTGTTAATCGTTTTTCGAAATGGAATATTTTAAATGGAAAATTGTCAACAAAAAATGAATTTTTTTCCTCTTTTAAATGTTTGTTTAATAATTTTTAAAAGATCGGGTTTTTTTTGTAAGGGAGGGAGTACCCTTCTATTGTACTTCAATAGGGGCGCAATGTTTTACTTTCGCACGGAACGTTTCAAATGCTAAATCCGGCCTTGAGAGATGGCAACACTCTGCGACAGATGGAATTTTAACGCCAGTCGCGAGAATGAACTGTTTTCGATACTTAAAATGTCGACGTTTTCCTTATTTGAAGAGCGTGCCATCATTCGTTTTCTGAATTTGCGTGGTGTAACATTCATCGACAGTTGAAGGAGACAGATGGTGATGGAATTATGGATGTGTCGAAAGTGCGTTCGTGGGTGCGACAGTCATTCGGCGATCATGTCGTCAGCCCGAGGCTGTTTCGGCTTGTTTTCACACGATGTTTTGCCTTCATTAAACTATCGCACCCACGAAAAAGCCTATTTTATTTAATCCATTTGTGCCCAAGTTTTTTTAACAATTTTTATCTGCCTAAAACTCTAACTAAGAATGGTTTACTTACATTTTAGGCTTAAAATAGTTCGCCGTTGACATATTTGTTAATTTATTCAACGTCCTGTTTATGGGATATTTTGCAGATATGTGACCAAATTACGATCTTACTTGACTTTACTTTTGCAAAGTAATATTACAGAAGGTATCTATGATCAATTTTAAGCAAATCATTTTAAAATAGTTTAATTTATGAAAAAAAAATCGCAAAAAAAAATTACTACGCAAAAAAAATTACTAACCCATGCTGGATCGTTGCTTGACTGACTCGTCTGAGAATAGCTGTTAATAAATAAACTCTGATGTCCAAATAGTGACTCTAACTAGTTTTCTCAAGAAGAAAGACTACTTAACTTGTGAAACACAGCTTTAGTAAAATGATATTCATATTAAAGGTTTTTGTATGCAGTAAATAACAAGCGTCCCGTTTTTAAGCTACTGGGCATAAATGGGTTAACCGCCGTGAGATGATTTTTACAGAACCGGTAGCGGTCGCAACTCGGCGTGCGCATTTTCACCTTCAACGGCATTCTTTAATCGCGAGATGACACTTTCTGATACGCCACAGCTACAATGGGGACATTTTGAACTTATTCCAACTGTTTTTCAACGATCGTAGCTTCTCAAATAATGTATTGCTAACCTTTTGCTTTTTTTTATTTCAAGAAACAAACAGAACTTCAGAGAAAAACGTCTCCAACATCCAACGCTATTTTCGTCAAACATCAAGCAGCGTTTATTTCTGTACGAATCATAAGTTGGAATTCACTGTCTTTTCTACAGATGACGAGTCTTGGTCTACCACATCCTTTGAACTTGAATTTACTTTCATTGGCCAGCTATCTGAGGCGCAATTTTGCATAAATCACTTGCTCCCTAGCAATTGTCAAACAGCGTAGATAGTGCTACCGACGGATCTGAAAACATCATATATTTTCGGAACATCAATTGCACACAGAATTGCAACGATCAATTTCCTTTCACGCATCGATATTGCTCTCTTTTACTTGATTTTCAATATAGCTAGAACTACCAAATAGCATAGCTTTTTGGAATATCATTTCACAGACAGAAGAGTAAATACCAGTTTTCTTCCCAATCTTTCACATGATTGGATGGAGATGGAAGTCACGAGTTGCGACGTCATTAACTTGCTGACATCTTCCAAATGCAATCCCCTTTTTGGCTTTAAATACGAACGCGTTTCACAAAAGTCTTCTAGTGTCAAAATTGGCGAGATACAAATGTTTTTTCTACTAAACTGAGAAAAACTGGAAGATTTTGCTTGGAATCAGAAAAACGGTAAAAGATTCGAAAATTCGTAATGCGTCCGAGAAATTCAGAACAGGGTTCTAGTATGATGCACACATTTAGGACCAAGCCCGTCATTTGGGGGGGGGGGGGTTAACCCCCCCCCCCCCCACACACACACTGACTTTGGAAAATCACTGTATTTGCATAATTGAGCGTGGTTTTTGCCCTCTTTTGGTAAGTTTCACATTGTATATACACCCTTGCCCTCCCCCCGGAAAAATGCGAAATGACGGGTCTGTTAAGCACACAGAACTATGAAAGAATGGTCTTTTAATTCATTATTATAACAATATATCAGTCGAACAATATATCAGATTGATAGGAATTTGAATATCCTTACCACGGTATATATCTCTATGTATTCCGCAGCCCTAGTATACAGGGTGACCCAGAACATCGTGTACAAACTTGGAGTGGACGTAGAGAACTCGAAAGCCAACAAGAATCAATACGGAACATCTGGTCGCGAATGCAATGCTGACGCGCTACATGCAGGCAAAGACAGACACTGACAGATGCGAAACGGGTAACAAATAATGATATCTTATTTCACAAATAAGATTTTACGCCACAATGTAGTTTTTTAAGAAAGGCTTAAAGCAGTTCTTGTAACCCATGCAGCTCCAGTTGTAATTTATGCATTGCAATGAAAACGCTCCGATCGTCGCAATAAAGAGTCATTCTGCAAGATTTCATAACTCGCTGCGTTATCATATTCTGACGCGTGTATTAAAGCTACCTGTCACCGTTTAAGTAACCGCTTTTTTTTTTTTAATTCTTGTCTAAAATCATCTTTATGTAAGCAATTTATGACCTGTTTCGCATCCCCATCAGTATCTGGTTTTAATAGAAATAGAATGAAATGACAGAAAAAGGACGAATGAAAGAGCTTATTAATAAAAAAAATTGAAATGGGTACTCAAAAATTACAAAACGAAAAAATTGCTCGAGAAAAGATAAGTAATCCAGTTTTCGTTTTAGCGCGGCAATATGAAGAACGAAGAAACAAGTTCCCTAAGGAGCCGAGAAACTCCATTTAAAGGAACAGCGTCAAAATTGGTCCTATTCTATTGTTCGGATTTCATGAAATAGAGCTACATACAATATGGTACCATAGTTCGGGATAACTAAACATGGCGAGGCAAAGAAGTGGAAGCGATTATCTCTCATTCCGATCGTTTGCTTTGGGATGAGGGGCGTGTTCGGCGCAAATCCGTGGGCGGGTTTGTGGACATCAATAACTACCCTCATTAACACCTGGAGCGCGGGAGATCCCACAGATAAAGAAGATTGAACAACAGGTGCTTCCTCTCACTCATTCTCAATCCTCCGAGTGGAAACGATCGTATAATACCAGCTTACTCATATATTCCAGCTTACTCCCAAGTTTCGGGCCAAGTTGAACCAAATATCATGTTTTCCTTTCCCCTATAATTGGAGTGAGGATGAACCATTTCTCGCGGTTTTTGTTTGAACCATTACTCTGATTTTCGTTTCTCGCATTGCTGGGAACAAGTTTAACAATAACAAGCGTTTTCTGACTTTGGTATAAAGTTGAATCACAATAGTTTGGGTTTCTTTTACCGGGGCTAAATTTGGCTATGTGCTTTCCATGGTTCACAGTTTCTTTTAGTGGAAGAAAGGTAATTTTATGTGGATTTTAGATTTGATAAATTTTTCTATTTGATGTACTCTAGAAGCAGTTCAAGTTTTCAACGAAAACTTAATAAATCGTTCTCGAGTAAAAGAGAACATATTTCATCGTCAAAATAACAACAGGTTTAATGTTTGAATAATATTAACGTAAAAGGTAGGTTCGCAATGCAAACAGATGTGATTTCAGGTTAGAACTATTATCTGCATGAAAATTGAGCAATGAAAATCAAAGTAAATAGATTCTAGATGTGCAGATAGGAACTATTTAATAAAAAAAAAATCCATGCACATTTTTTGAAACAGGAAAATATCCATTTAATACACTTCTTGATAATTTGAAGACTTGCATATAGTTGCAAGAAAAAAATGTATTCAAGAAAATATTGCTGCTTCAATTATTCTTATGGAAATTCATTCTTTATCTTTTAAACTTTTATGATTAAGAATCCAATTGTAACATGAATAAAAGTTATCTATATTTCAAGCCAGTTTGACACTTAAAATGCATCAATAAAATAAAAGAAATGAATACCAATGAGGGTCATGAAAGAGTTACAAAGATTTTATAGTTTCTGACTTAAATAGTCAAAATATTTAAACTGATAAGCTGTTATATTTTAATTATGTTCGAATTTCCTGTGCTAAATTCCCAGTCAGTTAACTTATAAGACTGATAATTACGGGGATGCAGGATGTTTCATGTGGTGTACATTTATTTTTCGATTAATGAAATCATAGAACAATTAATTAAACTTTTCCAACATCATAAAAACCTTTTAAATGTGTTTAAATATAATTTACAAATAATATTTGTATTCATAAGTGTTGCATATTAAAATATATTCTGCATATATAACATACTGAAAAACACTTTAATATTTCGATTTTTTTTAGCATTCAGAATAAGTAAATTACAATATTTTCAAAAACAATTCAACACTTGTCTTATTTGTAGCATATGTAATTAGATTAAATTACTACGCTAAACACAGCATTTCAACAAGTATGAAATCAAACCTAAACTATTTATTATCTTCTTAAATCCTTTCATTTCTTGTAAACAACCCCCTTGATTTTGAGGGGTCGCGTTATCGACCTGGCCGAGTACTGGGTCAGTAAAATTCTCGGAAGGGAACAGGTGTTTCGAAAATGAATCCCTCCGTAGATTACTAGCCGATGTGAAAAGTAACGAGTATGTCATACAAATTATGAATGTTTCAACGATAAAGAAATTTCGTACCATCTTAGTACCAACAGTAATAAAATTATATATAGTATAAAAGGAAAATAATTTCTACGATTGAAATAATAGCGCATGATTGAAAGGTACTTACTTGCTCATTCTTTCACCCAGAATCCCAGGAAAAGCCATCTTTTTATGTAGATTTGAACACTAGAAAAGCTATCCTTACTACAGAATAAAATCCTGTCAATAAAAATAACCTATCTAGTAAAAAAGCGGCACCCCTCTTCCTATTGCTGTGGGAACTCGGCAATAACAACATTTGGTTGAGGAATTGATTCTTAAAATCAACTCATTCAACGTGATCTAACAAGCTGCCGCTCGCTACTAAAGCATGGCTCGTGGCTTAAGCCTAACGTGTCTGACTGCTAAGCTGTGATTGGCTGACGCTGAAACAGGAGATTGAACCAAACTTTGGTGCTTTATGTTTTGCGGAATTTGAACCAAAAATAGGTGCAAGTCCTCATCTTGGTACGAACGTGAAGCACAGTTGAACCAAACTAAGGCCCCTATAACTAGGGAGCCGACGCATCCGCCATTTTGGATCAAAATAGTCGTCAGCTCCTGATACACTGCCATTGAGCTCGCTTCTAAATGAAGCTCCACTGTGACATTAAGATAGTAAAAAGGAACGACTGTTGCTGTATTAATAGCTCACAGATAGGATCTTCAATTTTCAAAGTTAAGAAGAAAAAACTTATTAATTGACGAGGTGCAGGACATCTGGAGTTAAAGCTCGCGAAAGAAGTCTTTGTTAAAAAAATTCTTATTTTAATTTCAATTAAATACTTTACTACTTACCTGGAGAATTAGAATTCTTATATCACAAATCTATAAGTTTTAGTTCAGTTAATAAATTAATTTGTAAAGCTGCAAAGTTTGCCGAAATCGTCCCTTTTTTCAAATATGTAGTAGGAGAACATGAACATAAAAGAGTTATGTTAAGAACTAGATAGGTACAAATACACTAGGGTAACAAAAGTTTCATAATTAATTTGCATTCGAATCAAACTTAATCGGATCACCCAGAACTTGTCTTATTTCGTCACTTGAAATGGTTTCGAGTTCATGATCTGCTTGTTTTGTTTATTTAATCACTATTTTAAAATATGGTTGTCCTTTTACTTTATTTGCTGTTTTTGAAGCTTTTTTAACAATAAACTTTATAGCATTCTTCAAAAAAAAAAAAAAAAAAAAAACTGAAAATGAAGCGAAAACACGTTAGAGCGATTATCACTGTCTCTTGATCCAAAATGTCGGATGGTTCGGCCTGGGGATATATCGGGACTCTAAACCAAACTATGATGATATCAACAGTGGACTCTAAGTTTGAACCGTATTATGGTTCAACGTAGCCCGGTCAAAATAGACATTCGAGTTCGGAAAAATTCGCATAGAGCTGAAAATTGGTACAGACCTTAAGAACATCATTATAAGTGAAATCCCAAAAGTCCTGATGAATCCCGGTGGAGCTAAAAATTTTATTCAAGGTCAAAGGTCAAAATTGAATTTTTTTTTTCAAAAAATTAAAAAAAATTCGTACGGTGCTAAAAATCGGTACAGACCTTAAATACATCATTATAAATGATAGATAAAAAATTTAAATCGATCCCATTTGAACTAAGCATTTTATGGAAGGTCAAAGGTCATAATAAACAAGAAAAAATTAAAAAACCAAAAAAATTCACAGAGAGCTAAAAACTGGCACAGACCTAAAATACATCATTATAAACGAAATATCAAAAATCCCTATTGATCCCACTTAATCTAAACATTTTATTCAAGGTCAAAGGTCAAAAAATTCTTTTTGTTTGCACAAACGTTAAGTGTTGTCATAAAAAAGTGCGTATAAAGTTTGTAAATTATACAATACGTTCAAAAGAAGTATTTATATCAAGTTCAACTCTGTCGGGTCTAGAATATGTGAAATTAGCAACATTAATATTACATCCCCCGCCCCCCCCCCTTAATGGATAAAATGCCTGTGTAAAGCAAGTGCAAAATATTTTTTTTAAGTATACTATACATTATTTCCCCTTTTTTTAGAATATATTTTCCACTCAAAATAACTTTAAATGCATGCACATTATTTATTTAGGATAAATAATGAGAAAATCTTCTTTCTTATTTCAGTAAAAGAAACACGTCATTTAAAATGTTAATATAACTTTTCCTCTCCGGCAAACATCACCAATTAGTTGACAGTAAGATTTTGGAGTCCGTACAGCCATTTAAAGATGATTCTTGCACTCATTTAAAAGTCTCTTATATGCTTCACATGACCAAAAAGACAAAAATAAATAAAAGGATTTTTGTGGTATTTTGAAACCAAAATATCGCTATTTAAATTAGGAGTCCTATATGAGGTGCAGAATGACGACAGAATGAATGACTTAAATATTATCAAACAGATTTCTATTAATCTTTTAAACATGTGTTTTGATGATACTTCAAACTCTTGATTATCATACAGTTTACCATTTATTTATGTTTTAAATGCGTTTTAAATTTTCTTCCAGCTCTTGAATATATATAGTATGATCTTTTATTTCTTCTTCCTCTTCAACTTCTAAAGATGGCTCCAATGAAAAAATGGGATCACTTACATCTTCTTCACCAATATCATCGTCATCAGCATCGATTGCATTTGATTCCACGTTGGAGCACGACTGGCCTAGGTAATTACTAAACGTTGAACTGATATTTTTAATAGTGTGCCAGAAAAAGTTTAGTTTTTGATTCACAAGAGATTTTGGAGGTAAGATTTCAAATTTTTAATCTGTTTGCATACATTGACTTAAAGTATTGATGTTAGCCATAATGTACACTAAATAATTGTAGTTTTTTATGCTGTAGTCGTTTTTTAGTTTACAATATTTGGTCCGTCATTTTAAATATTCATTTCCCCTGATGACGTGTCGGGTATTATGCAATACTAAGTATTTCAAGACAACAAGAAAGCAAAGACGCTGAATGTATCTTTTGCGACGGCTAATTCTCTCAAGAATAACGAGGCGAAGTTTGGATTCAGTGCGTAAGTCGTTGTCTGTGGGCTCACCTTGACTGCACGGGAGCAGAGCAAGACGGTTACATCTGTGACTTCTGTAAATAGACTCGAAATAAAAATGATTCACACTTAATGTCAAAAATTATAGCTACATATTTAAGTAAAAAAGTATTATCACTATTTTTTTCATTTTTTGATTTTTTTATTTGTGGTCTGATAACAGTGTTTTATGAAGTTAGTAAGTATTTCAATGGTTTACACTAGGGATACACAGATAAGCAAATTGGCCGATTACCGATTAATCGGCGTTTGATAATCGGCCGATTAATCGGCTGAGCCGATTAATGATAAGGATGATTGTTTTTCTACTACCAATTTTACCATCACTATTTTTTCTCTCTTATACAATTCCAAGTTCGGAAATAGTAAGTAATTTATTTCCGAAAGATTTTTTTTTTCTATTTTCCTAGTTTTTCCAAAATAATTTGAATATTTTATCAAATTTCTTGGAACCAATTTTCATATTATTGTCAACAATAATTCCTAACACATTGTTAGTTATGTTAATTGGACATAAAAATCCAAAAAAAGGGGGGGGGGGAGCAGGAGTCTGTGGTAAGCACTCCAATTTAGGAGTACTTTTAATTGATATTTTTAAAAATTATGAACAATTTAATTCAATACTTTTATTCTTTGAAAATTAGAGGGAATATAAAAGCACTGTACTAAAGAGAAAACTATTGCCACAAGAAAAATTTTACAACATTGTCTATGTACGAGATACTATCTAAGTAGGTGAATTAATTAAAAGAAAACTTTAAATCAACTGTGAGGATTATTGTAAAAAACTATTCATCATAGTTTCTTAGTGAAGGTATACTTTAAAGAATAATATTTGAAAAATATTTTTTCGGCCGATTAATCTGTCCGATTTTGCCGATTATTAATAATCGGCAAAGCGGTCGATTATGGCCGATTAATCGGTACTGCTGATTAATCGGTGCATCTCTAATTGTCAGATAGTAATATGTAAATTTAGTAATTCCCTTAGTAATGATTCGTCGTTTTTTGAGTTGATTACAATAAAAAGCTAAAAGTTCTAAAAATTCAGACAAAATTAAGTGTTGTGCATCATTTTCTTTCTCTATACGCATATATATATACATTATTATTAAATTCTTTTAGTCTTAGCAGATCTGACCTACATGATGGGCTAATTTTACTACAGGAAAACGTACTAAAATGAGCTACAATATTTTTTTCTTTAAAACTAGAAAAGACCCTAGGCCGTTTTCTTTTTTACGTTGTTTTAAACCTGTGTAGGCATATAATGTAAAAAATAATCATAATGTGTAAAAAGTAAATGAATAGAAAAATTTAATGCTGCAATATTGTTTCCAAATTTGCCGAATCGTCAGTAAAATTTTTTGAACATAAAAATTTTCAAGAGGTGACTGGAAACTCCCATTGAAACGCCTCTGAAGATACCTCACCGAATTTACTTTTTTTAAATATTTCAAACCTAGTAATATGTGCATTCAATAGTTCTCTTAGTGATGATTTAACATTTTTTGAGTTAATTGAAATTAAAAAAGCTGATAATTATAAAAGTTTAGAGGAAATGAAGTGTTTTTAGTCTTTTTCTCTTTCTCTATACAAATTTATATAGGGGAGAGCGGGGCTAAAAGTTCCGTTTTTTGATCAAGCTCAAAATTCGTTTTGAAAACTTTGTTCTAGAATTAATATTCCGAGGTTAAAACTTAGTATTATATGTCCCTTTGATATACAGACTGTTTTTTGAGTTGTATTTTGTAAGGTTTTTTAATAATTAATTTTATAGCAAGTAAAGCCGAAAAGGAACAACTAACCCCGTCTTGGGGCAAGTTGTTCCGTGGTTGGGGCAAATTGTTCCGATATTAACAAGACGATGAATAACGATGCTGATTTCGAATTTAACCACGTTGCGAGATGAATAACTCCTTAAAAACATAATTTGTATTCAAAAAACAATGGTTGATATTAGTATGACTTTATGTACGGCTGTATGACTGTATGTACGTTTGTATGCATGTGCGTATGTAGGTATGTCGCGTAACTCAAAAACTGTATACCGTAGAAGATTCTAGTTTGATACTATGTTGGCTTTGAGGGAGGTCTAGTTGTGTACCTCCCCTTGTGGTTGCATTCGAATGTTCCCGGGGGGGGGGGCTTACCCCTTCTTTGGGGTAAATCAGTGTTAATTTTAATGTAGACAAAAGTGATATGAATTGGCGCAATCACTTGACGATATATCGCCAAGCTTTTGGTCGCCAAGTGTTTGACGCCAACTTGGTGACAGCTCGCCAAGTTGGCGACAAATTTGCCGAAGAAAATGATTTCTTGAATTTCGGTTCAATTTTTGCGCTATTGGCGATATTTTGCGAAAAATCCACTGAATGCTGTTAAAATCGGCCATATT
Organism: Uloborus plumipes; assembly: GCA_038373865.1. Taxonomy (NCBI): domain Eukaryota; kingdom Metazoa; phylum Arthropoda; class Arachnida; order Araneae; family Uloboridae; genus Uloborus; species Uloborus plumipes. Next base: position 21,234 of record JAXGGA010000609.1, read on the forward strand.
TAGAAAATTAGTTTACGCTCAAGAAAAAAAATGGCAACCCATTTTTATTCAACTTTTTTTTTACCATTCATTTTTTTCACGCTAATTAGAACAGACGATTTCTGTAAATCCAATTTGAAATTGATTTTTACTAACTTAAAAACGCCTGTATCTTTTTGCCGGGTGAAGCGGTTAGTAATTTCCAAAGCTGCGCGAGAAAATTTCCTTTAGGACGTATTTTCTTCGATCTTTCTGATGAGACCTTTGCTTTGAGGCTTTTCCTGTTACGACGGGATTTAAAACTTTTTTTGGCGATTGATTTCTTTTTTGCACTAGATGCCGGCAAAATATCGACTTTAATAATGCAATCGGGACTTATAGACACGCGTTGCTTGACAAAAGTTTTATTCTCAAGGTAGACCGTGGAAAGCCGGGCAACGCATCTAGTAAATAGTAAATTATAACACATTAATATGGTAAAATACAGTTAATACAGTGCAACAAATGAAAATTACATATAATAACTAACAGCTTCAACAGCTAATAAGCTAAGATAATTGGTTCAATCTTCAGTTATAACAGGGAGCTATCTAGAACTTCTAATACGATTCTCCGAAATTATGACTTTTATATCAAAGTATGAAACATATTACATGGTTCGCTTTTCGAAAATTTTATATCTAATATATATCTATCGGATAGACTGAATATTTCTGGATTTATGTTTGATGAAATCTCACTTTCGGTCTTCACAGTAGCATATAATATTTATTTATATGTGTATTAAGTCACTGCATCACTGGTTCAGATGAATAGGGCAAGACGTTTCTTCGGGATAGTTGCTAATTTTTCTGGGGCAAGTTGTTCCGCGGAACAACTTGCCCCCAAAAAAGGGAACAACTAGCCCCAAAAGCACATGTCTTTAAAACATTAAATTATAGGTTAGATAACGAAACATAAATAGTTTCAGCGTAGGATATAAGGGTGCACAATCTATCTTCATGTAAAAAAACCAAAAAGCTAAACATTAACTATTCAATTTAGGGCGAAAGACCAAAAACACCAAAAACAAAAATATTTACTTTCGTAAATCAGTAATGCACGTGCTCGGCTTTTGATACACCGGACGCCACTGGGCTGGCTAAAATGGCCGCCATTTGTGCGCTATAACATTCTATTTCACGACGTATTTACAAAATACATGTATCTTTTTTCTTAGCTGAGCTATTTCAAAGGGAACAACTTACCCGCGGAACTTTTAGCCCCGCTCTCCCCTACATCATTACTATATACTTAAGTTTTAGCAGATCTGACCTGCTTGATAGGCACATTTTACTATGGGGTCATTCCATGTCAAGTGTCCCAAATTTCAAGAAAATCCCCACTCGACCCCCTCCGATTTTGATGAAATTTTTCTGGATGTACATATAAGACTTGCATGAAACCATACCAAATTATAGCTCCTTAAGTTTTGTGGTTTAGCCAATAAAAATTATTGAAAAAAGGCCTCTTTTTCGTGCCTTGAAAAAAATGACCAAATAGTCGAGTTGGTGCTTTAATTGCTCGTGACCTAAGACGATTATCAGGCTCAAATTTGGTGATTCTGATCACTGTTTAGGGTAGAATAGCCTACTTGTGTAACAAAAGCTCCATGCACTGTAGATTTTTTGCAATTTGCTGCCAAAGTTGGTAAAAAATCGTATTTTGGCAAATTTTGACCATACGTTATCAGCTTGTATCTGCTGAGAGAATGACTTTCTGAAGCTAATTCTTTCCTCGTTTGTAGCTTGATAGTTCTTCCAAAAGGTGTGCAAGTGGCATCTCGATAGCTCAAATAATTGCTGAATTATGCGAGTTGAAATTCCAGTCAAAAATTTTTTTTCTCAATTTTGGCTCAACTTCAAAGGGCAATATCTCAAAAGGGTCATCTTGAATTTCAATTTTCTTTACATTATTGGAAAGAACACACTTTTCTTAACTAAAAAACGTTGGTTTTATTTTTGAGACAAACCAGTTTCTAGGGGATATTGCAGATCGAAAATGTGTACGCTTTTCCACGTGAAATCAAAGAAAAAAAGGCATAAAACTTAAAAGTTCGTGGCAGTTTTTCAGTAATAAAATTTAAAGCAGCTATTGTAGTTATGTTCTGATGAAAAAAAACATTTTTAGATATTTTTGAACTTTAGTTTTTGTGTGCGCATCCGTAAAAACTCAAGAAATGGCAAAAAATAAAGTTTCGTTTTTAACAAAAATTATTATCTTCTTATCACTGCTATAAGAGCTTGAGTCTTTTCCTATGTGTTATTTTTAAGCTCTTGAAACAGAATTTTGGATGATACGTCACTTGGAAAGGTGTCATTAATATTTTAAATTCATAAAAAGCATTGTTTCCTTTTTCAAAAAAATAAAAATAATTAATAAATGAGATAAATAATAAATAAAACAGTTAATATGGTATGTACGTGATAAAAAATATGTAGAATAGGACTGCAGAGCCATTTTTCTAAAAAGCGATAACGAAAGTTTTCGATAGAGTTGAATATTGCAATTATTTTCCGTGTAAATAAATGATAACAATAGTAATTGAAAGTATGATAAGTAGTAATTGAAAATCAATTCTTTATACTGCCGAGGATGTGTCGAGATATTCAGCCTATGATTGCAATTTGCCTATAATGAAAAATGATGAAAAATGGGAAAAACCTTTTTATGACCTTCAAATATTAATGACCTACAACCTTGCCAAGTGACATATCATCCAAAATTCTGTTTCAAGAGCTTAAAAATAACACATAGGAAAAGACTCAAGCTCTTATAGCAGCGATAAGAAGATAATTATTTTTGTTAAAAACGAAACTTTTTTTTTGCCATTTCTTGAGTTTTTACGGATGCGCACACAAAAACTAAAGTTCAATAACATCTAAAAAAGGTTTTTTCTATCAGAACGTAAGTACAATAGCTCCTGCAAATATTAATAGATCAAATTGACATCAACTTTTAAGGTTTATGTCTTTTTTTCTTTGATTTCACGTTGAATAACGTACACATTTTGGAACTGCAATATCCCCTTGAAACGGGTTTGTCTCAAAAATAAGAATAACGTTTTTTAGTTAAGAAAAGTGTGTTCTTTCCGATGATGTAAAGAAAATTGAAATTCAAGATGACCCATTTGAGATATTGCCCTTTGAAATTAAGACAAAATTGAGTAAAAAGAAATTTGACTGGAATTTCAACTCGCATAATGCATCAATTATTTGAGCTATCGAGATGCCACTTGCACACCTTTCGGACGAACTATCAGGCTACAAACGAGGAAAGAATTAGCTTCAGAAAGTTATTCTCTCAGCAGATACAAGCTGATAACGTGTGGTCAAAATTTGCCAAAATACGATTTTTTACCAACTTTGGCAGCAAATTGCAAAAAATCTACAGTGCACGGAGCTTTTGTTACACAAGTAAGCTATTCTACCCTAAACAGTGATCAGAATCACCAAATTTGAGCCTGATAATCGTTTTAGGTCGCGAGCAATAAAAGCACAAACTTGACGATTTGGTCATATTTTTTAAGACACGAAAAAGAGGTCTTTTTTCGATAATTTTTATTGGATAAACCATAAGGCTTATGGAGCTATAATTTGGTATGGTTTCATGCAAGTCTTATATGTACATCTAAAAAATTTTTCATCAAAATCGGAGGGGGTCGAGTGGGGACGCCTCGTACACTTGAAATGGAATGACCCTACGAGAAAAAAAACATTAAAATGAGCTCCAAAAAATATCTTCTTAAAAACTAGAATAGTCTCCCCGTTTCTTTATTTTTTACACATCTGTTGGTTGTATAATCCTAAAAAGTTTTTTTTTCTAGGGTTGCTGTTTTGAGTTAAATGCGATCAAAAAACTACAAATTTTGAAAATTTGAAAGTCTTTTTCTCTTCAAAGCAATAAAGTATTTAACAATCTTTGTGCCTCATATTCTCTTCATAGTATACATTTTCAGTGTGTGTTAAAAACATTTCGGGGGTGTCTTTTTGGGGGAAATAACGGAATTAAAATTCTAGCAAAAATGGACTAAAAACTATACTTTGTGGCCGTTTAACTAAAGAAAGCAACAACACCCCCACCCAAATAGCTATTGGGTCCTCCTAACCAGACATTGTACAATCAATAAATGTAAACATAACCTTGAGGGGGTGTTTCTGTAAAAAACTACAGCGCACTGAAATGCGTCATTGAGTCGTTTTACCAAAAAATGGCTGCAAAACATCAAACTTTGGGAATTTCGACCGAGCGAATAAAAATGTTTGCAGGACTAAAAACTTCAGAATGCTCACTTCTCATGACCTACTTTCACATATAAAAAATGAAGAGTTAAAAAAATGTCACTGCCACACCTTGTCTGAATTTCAAAATAATGGCTCTTAACAGCTCGAAAAAATTGCGTCTCCCCTCCAATGCTTCATTGATTAGACTGTTGATGAAACTCGTTGGGCACCGGTTTTCCGTTAACAACCTAATTGCAGCATCCAAATTGCTTTTTTACTGTACATTTTTTTAATATCTTTTTATAACTTGTGAGATAATAATGTTTCTGGGTGCTAATGCACCTATGGAAATGAACTAGGGTTGAAATTGAAATCTAATTGTTTGACATTAACCCATTAATGACTAGCGTCCCTGTTTAGGGACGGTTCAAAAAAAGGGTTTGAATTTCCCCAAAATGAACATTTCAACCAAATAATAGTGTTCAATGAGTACCTTGGTATTGTTTCAATTCTTTATTAACAGATTGCAGCACATAACCATTGTAAAGTGTGTTCTGTATCAGTTTTAATGGGATCTTTATCAAAAATGACATCGTTCAGAATCTCAAGAAAAAAAGCTAAGTTTCAAAGCAAATTTCCCAGTTTATGTTAATTGCTGATTTTATTTCTTCTTATAAAATGTCTTTTTAAATATTATATCGTAGGCAGAAAAAAAATGTAGTAAAAAAAGTACGTACCCTCTGGGGTCTATCGTAACTTTTAAAGGACAATTTTTCTTTTCTTAATAAAAAAATTATTTTTTACATATTTTTTTATTATTTTTCCTGTCCATTAAACACTGTTTGCAACCAGTATACAAAATATCTTTTGAAAAAAGGAATTACTGGGTTGAGTGCGAGACTGGTTCCAAGTTAATATTTATATCCAGGAAGGTGGCTGAATCGTTATTGTTGGTCTGCTTTAGTATAACTTCATTAGGGTATTTTTTTACATAAATTTTGAAAGTTGTTATTGTTAAAAATAATAATATCGTCTGTACACCTAAAAACTTTTAGGTATATATCACCTTATTATTTTTAGCAACAACAACTTTCATAATTTCTATTTCTATTTAAAAGATAATTTTTTTCTATCAAAGGAGACTTAGTGATGCTGTGTACCCTTTGATTCGAAACTCGAGAGTTTAATGTATTCAATCCAAAGGGAATATGTGTTTTGAGGCAGAAAAAAAGTTACCCGAAGCAGATGGGAAATTGAAGTGGCGCAATTTGTGCTTGTACCCTAGCCTCGAGTCGTGACGTGTTAATGGTGGTGACCCCTGTTATCTGAGTTCGGGCTCCCTATTTGTTTAATGAAGGCTTGGATATACTGGATATTTATTGACGATAAGCGCCAGTTTTGCTCCTTTCTTGTATCTATTGTATCGCTTCACACCTGCCGCCGAGAGGAGATGGGATGAAAATAAATCTGTCTATTGTGAAGAGCCTTTCAATAGACTCGCTTTAATAGATGCTAAATTAGGTATTAATAGGCTCAAGCCACATTCAGAGAAGTCGATTGATGTGTGTAATCATGACTTCCCTTCTACACCACCTCTTTCATTGAGATGCAATTCTAGATCACGCTTGTAGTCCACAACAGTCTAGGACCCGACCTAGGTTGCTCTCTTAAAAAAGGAGATAAAAATATTACAATCTGTCCGAGCAAAATGATAGGTAGGGACGGAGTTTGGACGGCTGCAAAGTATGGAAGTTTTAAAGCATTTATTTCTGTTATGCACCTGTAGTAGAGCTTGATCATGAACCTCTTCATTTCCTATTCAGTAGCATCAAAGAGACACCAGAAATTTTAATGCACATAAAAAATAATTTTCTTGCTGATATTACCTTCTTTAAACCTCAGCACCTCAAGGTCACGCGCCATCTCTCCGTGGTCAAACTTTACCAGAAAATAAGACAGTTCGAATTTCTTTATTGCAAATAAGTAGTATAAAGCATTATTTGGTTCTATAGTTTAGTTGATGCTTTTATAAAAAGAACTAATGTGATCGAATAGAAAATCAGAGTAAAATAGCTGCTTTTCATATTGCATGTTAATATTGTGTGTGTGTAAAAGATATCTAAATGCTCTTAGTTTAAACAAATTGAATTTAAGTTGAATTTGTTAGAATCATGTACACGCATTTTTCCTTGCTTATCATTAGGTATTTATAATTTACATAAAAAATGAATACGTTTAATTTTTTAACTGTTTATATCAAGCATAGTTTAATGAAAAAAAAAAAAGCTTTTTCTTTTAAGTAACAAAAGTAATCGAACTCATAAAAAGTGGGTGTGCAAGGAATGGGCACTCTGCTCGTTTCTTTCTTGATAAAAAATAAATAAAAATTCCGCTTCAATTACCATTTTGTTAATTATCGGGATATTTTATAATCCTGGACTAATTATTAAATAATCAAGATCAATATTTACAAAATGGGTCAAATTTACGATGATATCGTTTTACCGTATTAATAAATTTTACAAAACTGAAATTGTATACCTGTAACTAGGGCTGCGACATCGATGTTTTTACCATCGACGTCTGAGGGTCGATATTTTGGGTTCGATGTTGATGATTTATATTCCAGCAAATAAAGCCAAAGAAAAATGTACGACAATCATAATAATTAAAAAGTTGTCAACTTTTATCAGAAGTTGCAATATTAACCTCATTGGAAAATTTTTCTGTGATTATTATCAATGTTTTGCTCTCGATGTTTCTGAAACATCTCCAATTTGCTTTCGCCGTTTTTTTTTTCCTTTCTTCTTTTAATGTCATTTTTACATTTCAGCAAATACAATAAAAATATGCGATAAAAAAGATTCATCTTTCTTTAACCGTTTTTTTTAACAGTAGTATCTAACCCCTATTTTTAACACTGCTACTAAGTCTTATTTTAAGCGGTTGTGTTTCAGGCAGCATTTTCGTGGAAAGTAACAATCGAGTAAAACGAGGGTCTACTATACATGTTAATTTTATTGGTTGCAACTGTATTACTAGTTGCAATATCTGCCAAACGGAAATTTTGTTTTTTTTCTTTTAACAACTAACGATGATTTACTGTTCATGATTTTTAAACATCGTTCTTTTGCATTGGATTTTTTTTTCGATGATGTTTTACATTTCAGTGTAAAAAAAATTAGAAAAATATGCGACAAAAAAAAGTTACGCAGTGAATCAGCTATTGCAGTATATGTCTCACTGAAAAAAGCTTGAATCATCCGTAAGCATCGATATCTTACGGATGATGATTTTCCAGGAGACAAAAGAAATATCTAATCGAGTAAAATAAAGAGGCTCTTGTATTTGGAAGTAACTGAGTAACTGTACATTTAAATGTGTAAGCAATTAAAAAAAAAGGTCATGTGACATTGACAAAAAAGACATAGATGTTTTCAAACATCGATGTTTTTGGTCGATGTATCAACACCATCGATGTCCTTATTTTCCAACATCGATGTTTTGTCTTCGATGTCGCACCCCTACCTGTAACTATAACTCTGTCGAATTGAATATGAAATTAAAAAAAAAAAAATCTAGTCTGGTAGATGATAAAAATTGATTTTTTTTTTTTTTTTTTTGTAAGTGTCAACATTAGAGATGTTTAAAGAACGCCGCAGTTTACTAGCTTCATTTTAGATGTATTAAAGCGTTCATATAATTATTAACGAAATTTCATTGAATTTAACTTATTAATTTCTTAGACTAAATAGGCTTTCAAGTTTAATAGAATATACTGTTAATTATGAAGCAGTTCCTGGCTCCATGGGTTCAACACACCTAATCATTTAAATTAACTATCATTTTCTTGTGTTTTCTAAATTCTATAACTGTGTACAGCTTAAAGAACAATATTTTATGTAATTATAATTGTAAAATCAAAATTTCGAACAAAAATTATAATAGGCCGAACTGGGCCGAATCACACCTCATGGTTCGGCCAGACTGAAGCTTCGGTGAAATGGTCGAAGTTTTAGTCCATCTCTACACTGTTAAAAAAAAACCTGAATTTTCAGGAAGTTTTTTACTGATTTTAACAGAAAATTTCCGTTTTCGTTTCAAAACGTATCTTTTCCTTAACCTTTTAACGGTCACGCCCGAGTATTACTCGGGGTAATTTTTTTTTTTTTGAATGCATCGTATTGTTATACCCGAATATATATCGGGAGACGTTTATTTCGGCTTCATCTCTTTGTCAAACCCGATTGTTTCTCGGGTTTGTGCTTGGAAAAGTGTTTCCAGTTATACCACACAAGACTGAATTACTGAAAGGTATTCACTTTTATTTATTTATTTATTTTTTCATATATTTATTTTTTAGAAAATATTTTTTTTTTTTTCATTTTTGGAAAATAATGCTCCACTAGAAGCGAACTTTACAGCTGCCATGTTGAGTTGCAGCCGCCTCAAGCAAATATGCAGTGGCTACAAAACTTTAAATATTTTACCCATGTGCTTCAAAATATCAATTTTTAACTGCTAAGTTTGTTTTATTTTGTACTAAATATTTGATTTTTGCAATAAAAAATTTTGACAATTTGTGCACCCAAATGATCAAAATAACTTGACAGTTAAAGGGTTAAAGAAACAGAAATATTCTGTGAATCACTGAGTTGGAGAAACAAAAACGGAATTTCCCCGTCTTTATGGTTGCGGCGTATGGTTTCTGTATTAACTATGATTCGTTGGTCAAAGTACGATACGGTAAAACTTGTAACATGCAGAGTTGTTGTGAATTAATATATGCGTATTAGAGCTTCCTGTGAGAGACGCGGAACTTGTACTCTTCACTTAGTCTGTTAGAGGACACTGCTTTCCAAAACACATCGCGTTCGAAAGTATAATTTATTTGTGTCTGTTGTATCGTGATATATCTTGTGAAGCCATTTTATTTTAATTTGAGATTGCTTTGAAGAACGTTGGCTGGTTTTATAGCATTCCCTTGCCCGACATTTTAAAGAAGATTTGGTTTATCTGTCCATAATTAATCACAGTTGATTCAATCAAAATGGGCAACAAAAGGGTGTGTGAGTATACTTTCAAATCCACACACTTTGTTGTTGTCTTTTTTGTGGGGCTCTTCCAGATAAGAGGTAAGAATGGCTCTTGCTCAATTTTGATTGAGCAAGGAGTTGAGTTGTTAAAAATGCGCAGAGAACTGAAAAATTGCTAAGCGAATGAAATGCCCCCATTGATACCGGGGAGCTAAACATCTTATGTACGGTCAAAGGTCAAAATTATTATTACTAATATTATTTTGAAAGAATTGGTACAGACCTTAAGGACATCGTTTTAAGTAAAATATCAAATGTCCCCACAGATCACGGTGGAGCTGAAAATTTTATGCAAGGTCAAAGGTCAAAAAAAAAAAAAAAAACTGCGAACATTCGCATAGAACCAACAATTCTTACAAGCGTTAAATACATCATTATTAATGAAGTATCAGAAGTGACCATCGATCCCTCTGAAACTAAAAAAATTTTAAGGTCAGATGTCAAATTTATTATTATGATTATTTGAAACATTTGAAACGTTCGTACTGAACTGAAAATGGGTCAGACCTTCAGGAAATCATTATAAATGAAATGTATATCACCCCCCTCGATCCCACCTGATTTAAAAATTATACGCAAGTTCAAAGGTTTAAAAAAAAATCTTTTTATTTTTATGCACATATTTCACAAACAGTAAGTGTTATCATAAGAAAGTGCAAAAAAAAAAGAAAAAAAGGGGGGGGGGAGGTGAATTATTCAATATGTTCAAAAGATGTGTTTATATCAAGTTCAACTTTCTCTGAACCGAATTAGGTGAAAGTAAAGAATACCTGTTTACCATTTGACAGATGTAAAATGCCCCCGCAAAACTCCACTTTTTTACGAGCCCATATGAGGGGTCTAATACATTATCTTTCACCTTTTTGGGATACATTTTTCATTTAAAACAAATTTAAAAGCTGGCACATAATATATCCCCAGGAGAGAGAAAGAGAAAATACTCTTACTTCAGAGAAAGAAACGCGTTCATTAAGAAGTTTCGGTAACTTTCTCTCCCAGGCAAACAGCGTCAGTTGGTTGACAATAAGATATTGGATTCCATGGAGCCTTTAAAGATGTTTCTCGCACTCATTTAAGGGTCTACTATATGCTCCGCATTATTACACTGAAGAGCCAAATAAACTGGTACAGGCGTGCGTATGCAAATAAAGAGATCTTGAACCAATCAGAGTACGACACTGCAATCGGCAACTCGTGTCGGGTACCCAACCAGTGTCGGGTACCCAAGTAACACACCTTGTTTTTTAAAGGTTGTAAAATGGTTATTAAATTTGTGACAACCGCTTAAAAACGTTTATAAATCGTTTAATGGTTATTTGTGCTACCTGAGTACAGTTGTTAGATCGATTACTGCTGCTACAGTGACAGGTTAAGTGAGTTTTAAATGAGTTTGAACGTGGTATTATAGTTGACGCATGAGAGATGGGACATAGCATCCCGGAGGTAGCGGTGAAATTTGGATTTTCACGTACGACAATTTAAGTGTACCGTAAATATCGGGAATCGAGTAAAACATCGAACCTACGACATCGCTGTGGCCGGGAAAAGATAATACTAGAACGAGACCAGCAACGACTGACGAGAATCATTAAATGTGGCAGACGAGCAACTCCGCAATTGCTGCCGATTTCATCAACAAGTGCCAGCGTACGAACCATTCAACGAAACATCATCCATATGGGCTTTCGGAGCCAAAATCTCACTCTTGTACAGTTGATCACGGCACGACGCAAAGCTTTACGCCTCCCCAGGGCCCATCAACACCGAAGTTGGACTGTTTCTGACTGGAAACACGTTTCCTGGTCTGACGAGCTTCGTTTCCAGTTGTATGGAACTGATGGACATGTACGGGTATGGAGACAATCTCATGAATCCATGGACCCGGCATGCTAACAGGGGACTGTTCAAGCTGCTGGATGGTCTATGATGGTCAGGGTATGTGCAATTTGTATGATATGGGGCCCTTGATACGTCTAGTTACGACTCTGACAGATGACAGGTACGTAAGCCTCCTGTCTGATCACCTGCACCCATTCATTTCCATTATGCATTCCGACGAACTTGGGGTATTTCAGCAGGACAATGCGACACTCCACACGTCCAGAATAGCTACAGAGAGGCTCCACGAACACTTTTTTGACTGTAGAAACCTCCACTAGACACCAAAAGCCCTTGACATGAACATTATTGAGCATATCTGGGATGCCTTGCGACGTGCTGTTCAGAAGAGATCTCCATCACCTCGCACTCCAATGTATTTATAAACAACCCTGCAGGATTAATGGCGTCAATTACCTCTAGCATTACTTCCGACACTAGTCGAGTCCATGCCACGTCGTATTGCGGCACTTTTGTGTGCTCGCGGGGGCCCTACACGATATTTGGCAGGTGTGCCAGTTTTTTTGGCTCCTCAGTGTAATTGGTGATACTAAACAATAACAAGAAAAAAAAGTCTGATATTTTGAAGCCAAAATATCATACTTTTAAGCAGAAATCTCATATGAGGTGCTAGGTGCAGATTTAATGACACAAACATTAGCACGCAATTTTCTATGTGGCTCTTAAATAATGCTTTAGTTATTCTTCGAACTCTTGAACAGTGGCTGGTTCCGAACTTCGACAGGTCGCCCGAATGAAAACGATGATTCACAAATATCTTCATCGATATCATCTTCATCTGTGTCTGTCGTGTTCGATTCAACATCGGAACATGACCGGACTCTGCAAATACTGTATAGTTGATGAACAAAGCAATCCAATTTCGTTACAGCCACAATTATAATTGCAACCCTTTTTTAGTTACAAAAAAATAGTATGTAGTTCTGGAGCAGGTAGACAAGTAGATTCGAAATTTGATTCATCAACTGTGTCCAGTAGCAGGAACTGCACTGTTGATACATATGGAGCAAAAGCTTTCTGGAATAGACTGTGGATTCAATGAATACAAACTATTGTCTTTAAAGCAGCTTGTAATATTAATATGAATCACGCTTTTGGGTCAAACAATAGAAATAATAACATGCTTCTTTAGATTGCATCGTGATATAGGTACTAAAATAACTATAAACCAATTGAATCGATGAGTTCAAAAACAACGCCAGTACAGAATTTCAAATTTTTCAGAAGATAAAAAAAAGTCATAGTCAAATAATTGAACAATTCTTTTTTCCTGCATCATAACATGCATGTATGTTGCTATCATGCAAAAACTACATAGATTCAATCTAAATCGGGATCAGGAAAATTTTAAATGTAATTTGGACTTATGTTGTTTCTGCACTCAATAGATTTTTACACTTGGGGAAAAAGCTATCATACATTAAAAGTTAATATTTATTAATCAGATATAAAGTAGCTCTTGCTTTATTATTGTGACAGATGACTTCAAATAATTATTAAGCTCAAAGAACACATCCTTTTTACCCATACATCGTTAAAAAAAATTACGAAATCAAAAGAAGTAAAGAACTTTAAAACTTTATAATGTTCAGGAATATGGGTTATCAACAACAGTGGAAGGTTATTACAAAAATTGAGTAGCGATTGTTAAATCTACCCCAATAAAAGAGGAACAAAAAAAAAAAAATGGGTATGTACGTACATCTCTTAAAATAGATCATGTTCTGACATCATGTAAAGTCTTTGATCAGGTAAATAGTTCATCACAAAAATGTTTTCAGGAATACACACAATCACCTTCTTGATATTTTCCATTTTATCTATGTTGGTTGGAACGTACCCTGATGGGTAGGTATGGCTTGAAGGAAAAGCGACCTTTCGGGAAGTAGGGGAGACTGGGTACGGTTGTGACAATTTTCATTTGCTCCCCCATAGATCCCTTAGCAATGTCTGTGAGCTTATTTAAAGTTCTTTTTATGTTAAAGTGTTTATTTGCCTGCTTATAAACACTAAAATTTTCTTCCTAAGTACAATAGTTAACACACAGGGCCAAATTAAAAAAGAAAAAAATATCACAACCGACCCCACCCCAGGGGCGGTTGCGACAGTGCTTGGGGTCGGTTGTGACAAGTTCAAAAACACAGCAAAACAGTCTAGATCACTTTTAATTTCAAGTAATATTTAACGTAATTCAACATAACCTTCATCTGGGAAAGTTTAACTTTTAACAATGTGTCTCGTTCAGTTGAAGTAGCCTTATACCAAGTTTTACAAAAATATCAGGTTTTTGGAATTTCGTAACGTCTGTTTTGGCAACATTATGCACATCCTGTGGGTCATAACCGTGTCTGTTCAAAACAATTCTCAAGTATCAAAGAAAGATTCCACATTTATTTGTTTTATTGAAGCTTGTTACTCTTGAAAGGCTAGTTGCATGAGCTACTCGAACAGACGTGAAACATTTCTATTCATAAATGAACGGAACCATTTCTCAGTAGCCATTTTACTCTCATATCTGCTTTCAGCGTATATGTAAGCTCAAAAGCACTTTATTATGAGCAATATAACCTTTGCACACGTTGTTTTCATTGTGACAGCGCGGGGCCGGCTCCATCGCGTTTACGAATGAATGTTTCGTAGCAAAGACTTACGATTAACGTTGCATTTCCAAAGCTGTCCGAAAGAAAAAAAAAGTTTCACTTCTTTATAAGCTTCTTTATATTTCATTAGGTCACACTGCCCTATTTCTGTCTTCTCCAAGCGTATTATGGGCATCAAATATGATAAAAACATGTTTTACTCGTGTCACAACCGTCCCCACGCAATTTGTCACAACCGACCCCAACCCACTACTTTTGAAAACAGCAAATGCCATGGCAATGCAAAATAGCCTACATAAAAAGTAATCACTGCTATTTCACTATTAAGGTTCACTACTAACGGGGAGAAAGCTTTCATTTCTCTATCTGTACCCATTCAACAGGAATTACTGAAAGACATCGAACAAAAGAACTTACTTTTAACTGTTAAAAAGTAACCAACCCCTCTGCTAGCGTTAATGTTGCTCGATGGCTACCGCAATGCTTTGACACACATTCAGACAAACATGCTGATACTCTCTCTCTTTGCTTCAACCAGGTATTAACTATGGTTTAGCTAACAACCGCCCCGCGTCACAACCGTCCCCAGTCTCCCCTAAGCTTCAGCAGCTTAGCAAGCTCCAATCAAAGAAAGTATGTGCCGCGATAACCCATTTCCCTTTAAATTTATGGAGGAACTCCTTGTATCAAGTGGGGGTAGACTTAAATTTTGTCGCTTTCTGCACATTTCCCCCTCGCCATTCTCTGTTTAAGATTTTTTCATTTTTTGTATAAATCCTTCCACCAATCGTCAATTTTTTTTACGTCCAAGAAGAGTAACTTGGTGTAGTAGTAGGGAAGGCTGTTACTGGCCAGTGGGGCGCAGCTAAGGGGCGAGAGGGACACCGAGAAAACTCTTAATCCAATCATGTTTACGTATCGTCTTCAATGAATGGTGCGATCCTTGGGAAGAAAGAGAAAGTCATGCTCGCGCTCTAGCGTTGGGTGCATAACAACGTCAGTCACCGGACTCACGTTGTTTCTGCGCTCAACGTTCAACTTTGGAACTACTAGCCTCATTGACGCGAACACGCATCTTGATTTTCACAGCTTGTTTCCATAAAAAAAGCGAATTTTTTGGACTCAAGTGCTTTTTGCTCTTACCGATTCAATAGGTAAACAGCTATAATTACTTATAAGCAGGGTTGTAATTAAGGTCTTTTAGAAATTTTCAAAACTTAAAAAAAAATGCTTTCTATAACTTTTCACTAAAAAAATAATATTGCTATTTTGTTTTAATTTTCTTATTTACTTTGAAACTGCATTTGAAAAATGAAATGATCATTATTGAATAATTGTACAAATTAAGTGTTTTTTCTGCCGTATTTATTTTTATTGTAGTTATTGCAAACATAATTTCTTAACAATACACCTTTTTCTCTTCGAATTTTTAATATCACCAAAAAAAAAAAAAAAAAACACATTCTTCAAATTTGTAAGTTCCAAACTCTATATTTAACACGTCTTATAAGTCCCCCCCCCCCCCATAAGATAGAAATTTCAAAAGTACTCCTTCGAATGCTTCGAAACTCATCCATCCATTTTTTTTTTCTTCTTCATTAAAAAGATGAGTTTTTTTTTTTTTGCATTTTTCATGTTAATACCCTCTTAACATCTATTGTAACAAAAATCAACAGAACATAGAACATGAAATGAAATTTTATTTACTTTATAGATTTGACGAGAAATAGGTTTAGTAAAATCCTCCCCGCAACTAAGGTCTAGTAACGGCCCTGCGTTATAAGTATCCATAAAATTACGAAAAGAATTAAAATAAGATGTGAAACTGATAAACATTGTCAAATAAACAGAGAAGTATAATATGGTGTACGATCATATTTGATAAGCCTTAATACCTGCTTCCTTCTTGTGTAAAGACATATAAGGAAGTGCAATAATTGGTTCCTAAATATATTACCGTAAAATGGGTGAATCGGTACACTTTTCAGCTTTAACTGTAAAAAAAGTAATTAAAAGATTTTTTTTCGGGTTGGGGGGGGGGGGGGGAACTTCGGTCTTGCTTTGTTTTTGATATTCCAAGAAAAAACAAAGCATTTTGAATAGTTATTATATATATATATATATATATATATATATATATATATATATATATATATATATATATATATATATATATATACACTGAAGTGACAAAAGTCATGGGATAGCAGTATGCAAATTTTCAGATGGCAGTAGCATCGCATAGAACAGGTATAAATGCGCAGTGCTTTTACAGAGCTTTCATTTCTGTTCAAGTTATTCATGTGAAGAGGTTTTAACGTGATGATGACCGCACGACGTGAATTAACAGACTTTGAACGCGGAATGTTAGTTGGAGCTAGACGCATGGGTCATGCCATTTCGGAAATCGTTAGAGAATTCAACATTCCCAGATCCACTGTGTCAAGAGTGTGCCGAGAGTATGAAATTTCAGGCATAACATCCCACCATGGACAGCGCAGTGGTCGACCGCCTGCACTTAAAGATCGAGACCGGCGACGTCTGCAAAGAGTCGTAAATTCTAACAGACAAGCAACACTGCGTCAAATCACCGTAGAAATCAATGTGGGACGTACAATGGACGTGTCTGCTAGAACTGTGCGGAGAAATTTGGATTTCTTGGGCTATTTCAGCAGAAGACCGACTCGAGTGCCTTTACTGACAGAACGACATCGCTTGCAGCGACTCTCGTGGGCACGTGAGCATATCGGTTGGTCCCTAGATGAATGGAAAACCGTGGCCTGGTCCGATGAGTCACGATTTCAGCTGGTAAGAGCCGATGGTAGGGTTCGAGTGTGGCGCAGACCCCACGAAGCCATGGACCCAAACTGTCAGCAAGGCACTGTTCAAGCTGGTGGTGGCTCCGTAATGGTGTGGGCTGTTTTTTCATGGCATGGACTTGGTCCTCTAGTGCGACTGGACCGAACATTGACTGGAAATGCTTATGTGCAGCTACTTGGAGATCACTTGCAGCCATTCATGGACTTCATGTACCCAAACAACGATGGGATTTTTATGGATGACAATGCACCATGTCACCGGGCCACAACTGTTCGCAATTGGTTTGAAGAAAATTCTGGACAATTCCAACGAATGATTTGGCCACCTAGATCGCCCGACATGAATCCCATTGAGCATTTATGGGACACCATCGAGAGGTCTGTTCGTGCCCAAAATCCTGCCCCATCAACGCTTTCACAATTATGGACGTCTATCGAGACAGCATGGCTCAATATTCCTGCAGAAGACTTCCAACGACTTGTTGAGTCCATGCCACGTCGAGTTGTTGCACTTCGCCGGGCAAAAGGAGGGCCGACACGATATTAAGAGGTATCCCATGACTTTTGTCACTTCAGTGTATATATATATATATATATATAGGAATTTAGGGGTGTTCCGAATCACCCCGCTGGTAGGGGTCAATTGGTACACATGCTAAAAATTTTATTTTTTTCAATTTAACCTGTAATAGGTCTCACAAACATGAGTAATATTGATGGGGGAGTATAAGAACAGATAGTTACTGTCAAATAAAAGTTTACTTTCTATACCAGTAAACGTTTATGATTTTACAAAATTCAAAATAATTTTGAACTTATAAAAAGTTAAAATTAATTTTAAGAAATGCTTTTTATTTGAAATACAAAGCTTTAACATAAATTGAAGTCACTCATGTCGTTTACAAATATGTACTTTACCTTAAAACTAGCAGTTGTGGCTAGGCTTAAATTTTTTCATGACATCTTCTGGGATGAACGCTTCCTTTTCTTTAGTTTCTTGAATCTCTGGGTTTCGGGGATTCTCCTGTTAGATTTTCTCACTTATTCTTCAAAGTCTGTGTGCTGGACTTCTGCTACATAAAGTCTGTATGACCTTCCCCCATGCATTTTAAGTAAAAAGAAGTCGCCTGGAGCAAAAATCTTTTTAAATATGAAACTTTCTGTCATTCTTAGATCTAGTTGCTCACGAGAAGGGATAGACAGTAATTAATCCTTATCCTTGTTTTAACTGGAAGAATTTGGGTTAGAATCTTGATTTTTAAAGCAGATTCAACCTTTAAATAAGTTTGAATTGAAACAACAGAATAAAGTGTTCCTATTCACCCCGCAAATC
Organism: Uloborus plumipes; assembly: GCA_038373865.1. NCBI lineage: Eukaryota > Metazoa > Arthropoda > Arachnida > Araneae > Uloboridae > Uloborus > Uloborus plumipes. The sequence goes on from JAXGGA010000609.1 coordinate 39,222, forward strand.
CTTATCCTATGATATTATGAATTTTTCTGCTTCAATTAAAATCTATTGTCTCTTCTAATGCGGTACTCTGTTGCTCAGATGTATGCATAATTAAAAACTACTATTCTGCACTTCCATACAAAGTTTTGCAGACCATGAAAACTTGGATATTTTTTAGCATCTAGCTTGTAGCCTCCCACAGAAGCCAATAGTGTTGCCAGAATGACAAAAATATTTTCTTCCTACTCCTTACAATTCTCTACTTCTTTCTAACAAAAAATTTAACTTCCAAAAATACCAGAATGTATATTTATGAGGAATTTCTTTGTATGGTCAGGAAGTTTTGTTCCGAATCACCCCGCTGTTCCTATACACCCCATTTCACGGTCCTCATACATAAAATATTGATAAAGGCATTGTAGCGCTAAACTAGATACAAAAAAGTAAAATTGTAAGAAAAAAAATGCTCAAGATTCTTTCGGAGGATTTTTGTATTTTTCGTGCCGAACAAATGAGTCCCACCTCACTCGTCGAAACTGGCGAATGCTCATGTAGACCGAGGGAAGGATTCGGGATTTGGAGGCGTTTAAAACGATGGGGCCGCCTCACATATATATTTCATGATAGCAACTCTAAACAATTTCAATATTTTGTGTTGATATTTCAGTCATAGTAATTGATTTTATAGAATTATAAATGTAATATTATTTGAGTTTTAAGCTGAATGAAAGTATGGATGTTGGCATGTAATAAATTACATTAACTGATCCTCTTGCTAACGCTGATCTCAATGCTGGCGATTTCAAAAAAATGTGTTGAGTATGTTTTTAACACACACACACACACACACACACACACACACACACACACACACACACACACACACACGTATACTATTATATTGCTACAATACACATATAGGTGGAGGGAGAGAATCGAAGGGGGGATTGTAGTTTAGGCGGGGCGTAATATTAAAATATGAACATTTCTGTATGAAGTGGCATGAGCTTCATGTCTGCGAATATTGAGACTTGGCTCTGTGAAGTGAGTCGGAAATGAATGCTCCTACGAGCAAAGTATAGAAATTGAATTATAATAAAGTTCAAAAAAAAAAAACATGGAGTAGTCATAGTCAATATATCCGTTCCCCAAACGCTTCATTTTCTGATTCAAATTGAGCCGCTTTTTAAACTTATCTGTCAGGTCTATTGAGTAATAAAGTTTAAGAAGTTGCATCAAATCCTCTCATTGGGAGGATCTTGTTTTACCGACTCACTTATCGTTCGCATACGAATTAATTATGCAATCTGTATCCCGAAGACGGACTCTTTCTGGGGGTGCAATGAAGAAAGAGGCAGTAAAAGAAAAGCCTTACATTTTATTTGTTGAATTTTGGAATAGAAAACTTTTTTCAACTTCAAAATTTCTCGGGCTTATTTGATTATCCGGGCCCTGCTTAGGCCTTATTAGCTGACACGCCTTAATACCCGCAACTACTTTAGTAAAATTTGTATTTTGGTTGCTAATATGACCTATACAAGTCCAACCCGGCATACAAAAAGTTGCTTTCGAAACTTTTTAAACATTGCAAGGAAGATATTTTTGAGAATTCTTATGTTTATTCTTAACTTGTCAGAATTTTATTGTTGTGACCCTTATCTGTTACAATACTTACCGCTACAGAATCACTTTCGACAATGAAATGTTTAAAACATTATTTATGATTATACATTTGAAATATATTAGGAAAATATTAGTGCTTCAAAAACATTAATAACTTCGATGAAGCAAAATAGATGATTAAATATAACTTAACAAAAGCTACAATGTACGTAATTTTTACTCTTGATACACTCGTAACGTTTCGACTTTATATTCGATTTTGTTACTGTATGTTCAATTATTAAATTGGCTAAAGCAAATTTTTGTTCTTCATGTACTTTTGTTAGTCTTGCATGATATTGATTTCTAGAAAAATCGGTTCTTCAACAGTTTTAAATAAAAGAAAGAGAGTGGAAAAAATACCATTTTCTCAAGTTGTCATTCTAAATATTTCATCTTTCTTCTTCATGATGATATGCACCCCCAAAATTGATTTCTGTTTGGGTGCACAATTACGAAACTTAGTTCCTATTTTTAAGATCACCTTCATCATTGCAACGTGAATGAGACAGCTGAAATCATCGTGTATTTTTATTTTGATGCATTGTATTCACCAATTTTCTAGGTTTCTAGAGAGGAAACTCTATTGATATCAACTCAAACCCACTTTGTTCAAACGCCAATTTGGAACTGCTTCATTGCCTCGAACTTTTGATCCGACGCCCTTTTCATTGATTCCCTGAATGAGACTTTCCTCTCTCTTATTTTTAGATATCTCATAAAATCCACATTCAATGAATTTCTTAAACACCAAAATATTCCTCCAACTCCCCGACGGCAACTGCAGTGCTACTAGCAAATATCTGGGCTTCCTTAAACTTTTCTAGTTACGTCTTTTTTAAGTAGAAAGAAGTCGTGTCGTTAACCCTTTTTAAGGCCCATGCTAGAACTTCAAACGCAAACAAGTTTCAGGTATAACATGTACACTAGGGTGTCCCAAAAAAACCGAAAGTCGGAATTTTTTAACGCATACCCTCTTATTTTTTTTTCCCTTTGCATCAAAACAATTGTAAAAAGAGTTTCATGCAATTTGAACAACGGCAACCCGTGCCGTCTTGCGTCTGAAAGTGCAAACTAGCCCTTTTTCACTAGGCCAAATCGAAAAAAACTTTTTTCGGAAATTCAAAATTTCCTGTTGATAAAACGCTTCCCCTAGATCCCAATATGTCCCAAAAAATCATTTATCCAAATTAAAAAAATATTTAGGTACCCCAAACGAGGCTTAAAATTCCTAATTTTCTTCAAAAAATCGCTTTTTATCTATGTATTTTGTAAACAACAAAAGATAAATTTTAAGAAATTATCGAGATGAAAAATATGAAAATTCTTCAGAAAATATTTGATTTATGCATCAAAAATCAGATCGGTAACGTGTCCCCAGTAGCAAAGCTTAGTATGCAAACAGCTTAAGAGCACTTTCTAACTTCCCAAAAAAACGCACTTGCACAAAAAACGAGTCTATTTTTACCCCTTTGTTAATATTTTACTTCATTTTTGTTTTAATCGATATCTGATTTTCTTGGGAATGCGAAATATACGTGTCCCTCAGTTCCGCGTCTGAGCGGTAACAATAACTTCCGATCTATATTTAGGCTCCCAAAATCATTTCTGGACCGATACCACGCTATACTGAGTACCTGGTGTGATGTTTTATCGCATCGTAATTAAAAATTTGCATTTCTGCATCTGAAATTGCAGGTAAGATTTTTTAAAGTGATTTATAAAATGTGTGTCATTTAAGTCATCAGATCTGTAACACGAGCTAAAATGCGCAGTTCTTATTATTTTAAAAGTTATTTTATATACAAGTATAGTCCTATATTGCAAGTGAAAAAACCACGTGTTTGATTTTGGTTTAGCGCGATCGACTCGGAAATAAAAAAAAAACTTTGTCGGTTTGTCAGATCGGTAACAGTCAGAGCGGTAACATTGAAAAACAGCGAATATGTTACCGAACTAACTCTCACGTTTCTGAATTATTAAAAAGCAAAAATCATAGGTTTTAGCCATATATTGAATGTTTTTGTTCTTAAAAAACGAAAAGCAATGACTTTTAGTACAATTGCTTCATTTGTGGTTTGTATGACCTGACAATAGAAGTTAGTAAAATAAGAAAAATTGACACTGCAGAAATTAAGTTAATTAATTATTATTATTTTATTTATTTTTTGGTGCTTCAATTTCTCATAACTTCGCTAAATAACTAGATAATAACTAGTATGCTAAGTTTGAATTTCTAATCAAGAAATTAAATTTCCTGCAACTAATTAAAGAAAAGCAATCAGCAGAGTTGTGTGTTCAAAAAGTTGAAGTTGTGTGTTGTTTCAAAACAAAACAAATGTTTTATTAGCTTGGATTTGGTAATCTCATAATTTATTTTATCTAAAAACCTCATCGCTTATTTTTATTTCCAAGAAATTCTTTTTTATAATAAAATTTGATTTTTCAGCCAATATATATATATTAATATAATTATCTTAATTATATGTTAAAAATGCAAGGAAATGATATCATTTTTAGAGATGTTAATGAAGACTGAAAGTATAAACTCAGATATATATCTCATTTTAACATCAGATCTGTAACACTCATCAGATCTGTAACGGCTTAAAAGTGAGTAATCAAAGGAGGGGGTAAATAACTTCCTTGACCTCCCCCCTTTTATTTTCTTGCATTTAGACCCAATTTTGGCTTAGAATCCAATGTTAATTCTTTTCTACAAAAAACTTTTTTTATCCGAAAACTCCAACTTCATATTGGCACTTTTCAAAATATTGGCTCTTTTTTTCAAATTTTAAGTTAAATTTTTCCATTTTAAATACTACATTTTTTAAAATTATTCATCTGAAAGTATGTTCTTTAGTGATTTTGGAACTTGATATATTCATCAAATGTATCTGCAATTTAAAATAAATAAATAGTTAAAATAAATAGATTGAAAAAAAAAAACAATGACAACGATTTATTTACAACATATATTTACTACAATATTACAGTACAATAAACATTACTAAACATATTATCGTTTTAATGTTTGTTTATTGCAGTCAGAGTATATATTTCGGTGCTCTTGGACGCAACATAACAAAATTGTTTTTGCTCCTCATCAATTGTTAGCAAACCATGACAGTCCTGCATCATTTTTACAGCTTTTTCAGCTTTATCATTTACTAGTCTAAACACTAAAACCATCCATTTTCCTTCAAGGAATTAAGTGTTATTCACGCATATAGAAAGACTCTCATTGAGAAAACTATCATCAATTTTGAGTCTAGTAAGCAAAGGCTATCTTTTAAACGATATGAACTTATCAATTGTTTTCTCTGCAAAATAATAAAATAACAGGTAACAAATGCGCGATATGAGGAAGTAACTAATTAAACAATTAGTTACTTCCTCCCCCATTTTTTTCGACTCGGCTCAGTACACAAGTACTAGTTTACACTTTCAAGCACAAGTCGGCATAATTTGTAATTTTTGAAATTACAATAAACATTTTCGACAATCATATTGATATTAAACAAACATTTATTCAAATTTTTTAAAGAAATTAGGTTCCCAGCACAAGGCATAAAATTTAACATTCCTCTAAATATTAGATTTTTTCTATTTATTTATTGCATCATTTGTGAATTTTAACTTGCAGATACACCTAAAGAAAATATCAAGTCCCAAAATCCCTGAAGAACAAACTTTCAAACAGCATTTGCATATGAGTGATAAAAAAATGTAGTAGGGGAATGTCTGGCAAAGTGAAATGGTGAAATATTTTCCCAGCTTGCAGTTTAACTTATCTAGCAATACTTTAACTAACTTCCTAAATAGATAGTTAACTCCTGTCAAAAAATAAGTAGCTCCAAAGATCAACGAAAAAATTATACAAGCCATTTTAAAAATTTGATACCTTTATTGTAATATTCGTGGTTTTTCAAAAACATTTCTTGTTATTAAAAGGATAAGATTTTTGTAATTATCATCCAAACTATTAATTGAGAATTACTGATATCCAGTGAAGTCCTTATTTAGTAAAAATTAGGCATTTTTTTATTTTTAATGTTCAATGTAATTTCTCAAGTGCATGCGGGGCAAAGTGGATAGGGCAAAGTGAAATAGTTAATTTCGTATACTAATTCATTCATTTATTAAATCACTCGCGTATTTGTTCATTTATTAATTCATTTACATTCTTTTACTTAATTATTTACTCATTCATTAATTCATTTTCTTATTCGTTCTCTATTTTATTAACTCATTTATTTTTTCTCACACATTAATTTATTTATTCATTTACTTGCTCATTCGTTTCTTTTTTGTTAATATTTTTTTCTTCACTTATTTACGCATTCATTTGATGAAAATTACTGTTAATCGTCGAATTGAAAAATTTTCATAACAAAAATATTTTATTTTTCACTTTGCCCTATGTTTTTTTGAAGTGAAATTTTTTCACATTTTTTTAAAGTTCAAAATAACTGCCAAAGATGAAAAATAATATTTCAACGAAAGTATTATCAAAAAAAAAAAAAAAAACATTATTCCTTCTTTATGTACAAAATTTTTTAGAACAAAATTCCCATTTGTTCCTTTCGAAGTAGGCAAGTAAACTTAACTATTTCACTTTGCCCCACATGAAAAATGATCAAATAAGCTTTGTTCTGAAATATAATTGAAATTAAAAATCAATGTAGATAAAGCACAAATTAGGTAGAAAGTACAGCTTGTACTGCGTACATGCTGTACTTTCTACCCAATTTGTGCTTTATTTACGTTGGTTATTAACTTCATTTGTAAAAAAAATGTGGCATTTAAAGTGGAAAAGTTTAACTTAAAACTTGAAAAAACCTTAATTTTGAATAATTTAAGGGAGAAATAAATATAAAATAAGAGAAAAAACTAATATTTAGCTTTAATTATATACTTTATGCTTCATATTTTTCATCTTGATAATTTCTTAAAATTTATCTTTCGTTGTTTACAAAATAAATAGAAAAAAAAGCCATTTTTTGAAGAAAATTATGAATTTTAAGCCTCGTTTGGGGTACCGTAAAGTCGGGTTACTTGGACCCTAAGGGGTTACTTGAGCCCATTACAGTAAAATGATAAAATCTAGGTTTGGTACTTATTAGTTGAAGACTTGCACGTAGTTCCTCGTTTCTCCTCTAGGTAGAAGCACTCTGCAGTCTCTAATGCTAGTACCAAACCCAGATTTTATCATTTTACTGTGGGCTCAAGTAACCTCTTTGTGGGTCCAAGTAACCCGACTTTACGGTACCTAAATATTTTTTAATTTGGATAAATGATTTTTTGGGACATGTTGGGATCTAGGAGAAGCGTTTTATTAACAGGAAATTTTGAATTTCCGAAAAATTTTTTTTCGATTTGGCCTACTCAAAAAGGGCTAGTTCGCACTTTCAGACACAAGTCGGCACGGGTTGCCGTTGTTCAAATTGCATAAAACTTTTTTTACAATTGTTTTGATGTAAAATGAAAAAAATAAGAGGGTATGCGCTAAAAAATTTCGACTTTCGGTTTTTTTGGGACACCCTAATGTACACACACATGTTTCATGTTTCCATCACATAAACTAAAAGTATTTTTGGTGATTTACATTGTATTAGTTTTTCTATCTCTTATTCCATACGTAACTAGAAAAATTGTCATTTTGAAATAACTAATAACGAATAGTTTTACAAAATTGCATATTTACTTATTAGTATTTTACCTTTTTTCTATTGAATAAGTCAGTAAAATTCCATTGCTTGTATTGGGCCACCCCTCGTAAAAACAATAGCCACCTGAACAAAATTTTAAAAATACTTTTTCGGATCATAAATGAGCTTCATTTCTCTAACTATAGTGTAAAACGTAAACTTTGAAGAAAAACCGTTGAAGGGTTAAGAAAAAGCTGTAGCGTAGAAAAAAACTTATTACTAAAAAAAAAACCTCTAGGAAAGTAGGATTCTAAAAGCGTTTCTGATCATTTTAAGTAAACTTGAGAGTGTAATAGAATAAGCTGTACCGTTGCTAGAAAACATCCAGTTGACTAGCGATTTTCTAGCCCTTCCAATGTGTTCATGAATCTTTTGAAAGTGGAAAGCTCAGCGTGGGATGCTTGGGGGGACCAGTTAGTGCGTTGATTACGAGGGAGGGTTTGGAGATCGCTCTAGGTGCAATTATGGTCGCGATAGCATCAGCTATTTAAGTCGAAAAAGTTGGGGAAAGCCACTTAAATATAAACTTGTGATCTTTAATCGCGAAATTCAAGCACGACGTGCTCACAGCCCAGGTTAAATAGAGGACCGATATCAAGAGCCTTATTGTAGGCAATCGCTTTTTTGGGCCTGGGGATCAACCCTCCATTGCCATGCGCTATTATTCGTTGCAGCTTTTAATGGTTCGATGCGCCTTCCTACTCATGTTTAGTTGATGGTCCTTTTGGTAGTCAGAATGATTCTGGCATCCAGTCTGAGGTCAAAGACAATTGAAAATTCAGCTAGTGTGCAAAACAACTTGCTAATCAAGAAGACTCAAATGCAAAACTACTTAGGGTTGCAAACACTTTACATTTCTAGTTGAGCAGCGACCGGGTCGGACTGATGCTTCAAGTAGAGTGCCAAATTCGACAATAATGACCTCGTTTTGGGTTAAAATTGGTTCAGCGTCGGGACTGAGCAATCGGGCAGAAGGTACAATGAAACTTCTCTTTTGAATGTCTTAAAATGAACGAAACTTTAATGAAGCTATCGTCTCTGGTCAATGTGTAAGAGGCCTGGCTACTTATCACACGTTGGATATCGATTTACATCAAAAGTGCCCCTTTTTGAGTGAAGGTCATCAAAGGGGCTGCTAGAGATGCTACATTCCATTCTAATTTAATTTTAATGATGCACAAACAGAAAAAAGTTTCACACTTGTAGAGTGCGTTCAGGTCTCTCCTCCCATCTACTTGCGCTAGTAAAACTGGAGCTAGTATCGTGCCATAACAATGACTCCTATTTCTGCTTGGTTGCCATTGGTAACGAGAAACGAGATCGTGATGATGTGATGGAATGGTATAAAAAAGAATAACAATAAAAGAGCGTTTTAACCTTGTGAAAGTTTATTTTATTAAAACATACGACAACACTCTCAAAATATTTATAATAAATGAACAAATTAAATAAAGGTAACAAGTATTTTAGAAAGGAAGCTTTGTATGCCTGGCTTTGACACAATCTTCTTGTGTGTCGGAAGTGACGTAGATGTTTTTAACCCCTGCCTGAAACAAAATAATTGCTAATACTGATCAAGTTAAAAAAGCAATTTTAAGGCTTCCGACTTGAAATTGCTTTTCAAGCCTTGAAAAGTCTTAAGCAATTTCAGGACTTTAGACTTTAGAATTTCAGACTTTTGAAATTTTTCTGTCTGTTGGTCAGTTAATGGTATTTCATTGGGTGAACCAATTTTGATTATTATTATTAATACCGATATCGTATTAATGTGATTTCCTTAATTAATGATCCAAAAATCGAACTCATTGAAAAATAAACAGTATTCATAATGAGAATTATAACTCTAATTGTTACCTGTACCCTTTGAACTCTGCATGTGACAAAATTTCGTACATACATTACTTCGTGAGATACAGCATAAAAGAGATTGCTGCATCCCTTGGAGTCATTTGCGCCAAAAAAAAGTCACATAAGATTCATTGAGCTGCTTAAAATTTATGAAAACACTCTTTGAGATAGTTGCAATTCTGACCACTGACCTACAATTGAACAAACGTGAATATCACTTTTACTCGGAAATGATCGCAATCCTTTGACAGTCAATACTACCTCTCCTAAGCTGATCTTGAGGCCAAAGTATTAGAAACAGGAAGCGATTTTGGGAAAACTGAAATGACGAACCTACTCGGCGGCCCTTTAGAGAGGAATTTTAACATTGGGTCTACGGGGCACGAAAAATTGGCCGTTAAAGGGGGTAAGAGGTTTTACTGTGTACTCAGCTTTTAATGCGCAAGATGAATTGAAGGAATTAAAAACGCATACGTTTTCTTTCATTTTCAACAAAACATTAAAAACCCAGTGAATCTGTTCCTTCACTGGCGTTTCACAATTTTTGTCACCCAGTGTCTGAACACTCGGCAACTTCTAACTCTACACATTCTATAATGATTGAAACAATTGAAGGGTTAAGTGGATAAAAGTGACAATTTTGGAAAAACTTACTTTAGACCATGGATGAAGGTGAAAAGGTATTAATTTTTTTTGAATGCTTTTTCTAGAAATTTTAAAAAATGTCACCTTTATTCACTTACCCCTTCAACGGTGGATGTGAGTTAACACAAGTGAACACACACTAATTTGAATTTATATAAATCGGCGAAACTCAAAGGTCACTATCACCTTTATCCACGTGCCCCTTCAATTAAAATCATAGCCGAAATATACATACTAACGTATTCTTTTGTATAATTAAAAAAATAATTTATAAAAACAGTTAATAATTGTCAAAGTAGTTTTATACACAAAACCATCCTTATTATTTTTGAATAGAAAAAGAGATGATGCACGGCCGTAAATTTTCTTTCATTTTTTTCAGTAGAAAAATACGTGACCAACACAATCAATCAGGCATCAGATAGCTCAGAATTTGAAGGAAGAAATCTATTGTGGCCAATTTATCTGAAAAAAAAAATTTATTTTAAAAAAATACTGCCAAGTGTTCATTCACTGGTCGGTATACCCTACAATCGGAAGCTCTGCTTATGAGTGAAATATTCCCAGTTCCATTTTCCTCCTAGAAATAAGTGATTGAGCTATAGTATATGTTCATGATGTCCTTATCTGACTGAACTATTCAATGTACTATTTGTAAGTTCAAATTTTGTGCATTATATATGTAAAACAACCATCGCGAAGGTTTTTTTTAAGGTTTAGTATGTGTGAAGACTATAGTTGCAAAACTAGGTGTCTCTAAAAAAGACAAAAAAAAAAAAAAAAAAAGAGTTCCTAGAAAAAATAAAAGTTGTAATAACTTTTCCTGTTTTAGTGAAATAATTTAGAGGACCATTTTGAAACTGCCTGACTATCTCAGATTGTTGATGTACGCAAGTATTGCAATGAAAAAACGGAAAAAGACGCTTTTGCAGGAAAAAAAGGAATTGGAGATATCTATTTTTGAAGCTACACGCTTCATGTATTAGTTGAATTCTTTAAACATCCCTTATAGTTTTTATATTACGATATTTTAGAAGGTTTGAGTTCAACAAAATTTAGTCAATGTATGCGTTTTGAAGAAAATACAAACATTATTTTCAGTCGAATATTACGAAATATAACTATAATAGAAACCGAATTTTGTCTGCTATCTTTAAAGCATTGCAATCAATCCAACATCTCAATTTGATACTAAATACCTGCCACTTGCTTTAGCTTCTGTTAATAACAAAGCCACAACAGTTTCCAAAGTAGACAATCCTATTTTTTTCCTTCAGGCTTTGCGTAGTTTTGTAGAAAATGAATTGCTAATTCAATCCGTCCGACGTACTTGACGAACGGTTTGTTAGGTGTATCATTTTCGATAAATACTCCATTCACGCTTGGATGCCATCTCGTATCGAATCTTTTGTTGAAGCCGGCAATAAAAATGTCAAGTCAATGTTAGCTTTTATGTAGCCACAAAATGAGTCGAATACTATTGTCGTGGAGTTTGAAAGAGAAAACTCTTTTAATGGATGTCTCACGGATAAGTCTTTTATGAAACTCCGTGACAGAAAATCATTTTCATTATTCGCTTCTAAAGAATGAAGTGGTAAACGGCAGTTTCAACTCTTCTGAAGTTTGTCATTATTTAACAAAAATTGTAATTATATCCGAAGGCAAAACTGGCAGATAATGATATAGGACATAAGCCGAAAACAAACAGGGGCTCATAGATATTTCACTACGGCATCAAACTAGTCGAAAAGTTCAGTTGAACATACGAATTAAGTAACTTGACAGCTATTTACTTGCTGTACATTAAAGTGGAGTGAAAATGGCACTTTTTTCTCAATTTCAACGGGCTAGGTGCGTCAAAATGTGACATTTGATGAATGAAACAAAATTCAATGGTTTCGAAAAATGTTTTGATCTTCCTCCGCAATCTTTAATTTTACAAAAATTTACTCAAAAATGACAAAAATTCAGGTTAACTGTTACTTAGTTTAATCACCACTACTTACTAATACAGTGAAATATCCCAATTAATTGGAAAGTTAAATACGAAAATTCACCTTTTGTCTTAAAGATGGGTAATAGTTGTTGATTAGCAGAACGTTCTAGGGTTTACAATCCCGAATCGAAGGGATCCCGCGGGATTTAGAGCATAATCCTTCATGTGTTTTAATCCCTCATTTTAATTAATAACTTTTTTTTGCTCAATTTCGCCCGTTAGTGCAACGAAAATGTTCTTAAATATCACCTGAAATATGAGTCACCTCCTTTTACTTAAATAAATGAAAGGGCGGGAAAAGGTTTGTGCCCCACATCAAATAGGTGATGAGCTGATCATTCGCGTGAATGGAAACAAAACAGTGTGTACCGAGACAGGGCCGGATTAAAGTCTATTCACGCCCTAGGCCAAACTTAGAAACTACGCCCCACCTCACACATCCGAGCCCTATCAAAATCGAATCTCCCCCTCCCCGCCCCATTTGATAAACTGATTTATGATTTTGTTTTTTTCTTTCTTTCCTCCCTTATTTTTCGTATTCCTCTGTCAATGCTCGAAAAAGAAAAGTCTACAGGTGGTTCCTCTGGAATTTGTTGAAATTAAAGCTTTCAAAATGCAATTTTATGCCATTTATCGGAAAGTAATGGGACAACTGGCAGCAGGCCAATTCAACGCGCAATTTTAAAGATTATTGATTTTTTTAATTTATTGATATTTGATTTTTTTATTATTTTTAAAGCAAAATTGTAAATGTTTTGTTACATTCAAAGCAAAATATACATTGTAGAAACGATCTTTTCACCTGGATTATTGTAATTTTTAAACTGAATTTAATGGTATAATAATCCAGTTGAAAAACCCGATATCACAACGTATATTTTTCTTTGAATGTTACAAAATACATACTGTTTCGCCCTAAAAATGTCAGTCGCTTACCTCTGCCCCCCCCCTGGTAAGTTTTCGAAATTGAAGTCCTACATAAGCAAGTGTGAGTCAGCTTTGATGATGTTTGATAAAGGAATGAGTTTGAAGACTTTGTCTCACCCCTTTCGAAACTTAAAATTTTGAGTTTGACGAACTTTAATGATGCTTTGGAAAGGCGGAAATCGGGAGAGCTCTCCTGGAGCTCTTCCGAGATCCTAAAATACAATTTTAGACGATTGGGTTCAGTAATTCGCTTCGGTAAAGGTGTCGGAATTGAAGTAATGAAAACAATTAGACTATTTGAATAGTGTTACATGAGGACAGAATGCCGAAAACGGGGGTGGTCTTTGGGAATATTTATTAAGATTGAGACCCAAAACATGAGATTTTAGACAATTTTTAATGAGGTGGGAGAGGCCTGAGGTCAGGGTCACTTCCCGAAAAAGTTTTTGATCTTGCGGTCTGAAAACGAAATTTTAGATGATCTGTTATGGTGTGAAGGTGGGGCGCTTGAGAGCTCTCCATAGAGAAAAAATTTCGAAACATGCATTTGTAAAAATTCTAATGCATCTATAACAGTGCTGGGTGAAGAGATGGGAGTTGGGAACTCTTCTCTTAATAAAATTTTTTGAAATTTTAGGAGAGTTTCCAATGTTTGGGAGGGGTCGGGGTGAGGACCCTCCTTGACAGATCTGTTGAAATCAGATAAATGAAATTGTCGAAAATCTTCGATGATGTAAGGGGAAAAAATTGGTTTCTCGACTCTCCTCGGAAAATTTTCAACATTTAAGTCCTAAATGCGAGGTTGAAGATCAGTGTTGATGTTATGGGAAAAGATGGGGTTCGTTGAGTCTCACTCGGGAACTTTTTAAAATGGACGTTTCATAAAAAGCAAGATTAGATAATGTTTGAAGGTGGAAATTGAAGCGGATTCAGGGGATCTTCCATGGAATGTTTCTGAAATTAAAATTATTAAAACACAATTTTAGTCTGCTTTGGTGACGTGAATTTAAGGGATTAGGCTCAGAAACGCTCCTTTCCCATATTTCACTACGTCGCTAAACTTTTATTTTTCTTGAAAATATGTTGTAAAACATCTTGTCTCACGCTTTCTTTTTCAAAAAACAGTTTTTCTTTTCCATAATGAAATTGAAAAACAAACGTCTTAGGCCTCAGAAAAAAAAGAATAATAATGTTTTGGGCTGAGGAGATAATTAAGTAATTTTTAATTTATTTTATTTAAATTTAAAAAGCATGACTCTTGAATTTCTTGATACACTTTTGTTTTTCTTTCATTTTCTACATTAGAAAGATTAGAATGTTGATGCTCCTTTCCTCACAATTGTTTTATCCCTCTCTTTAATTGTTCTTCTATTTAAAACATATTTCAAGGCATGTCATGATTTTTGTCCACTTTGTTTTGACCTTCATTAAAATATTTTGAAAAATAATATGTTGAAAGTAAACCCAATAACTGATATAATTATAAATAAAATATATAAAATTGTGCATTAGAAATTATTTATTAGGAACTTGTTATACGATGCATGTGTTTGTTGAGAACTAAAGCAGTCTGTGGTAAACATTTTGAGTACAAAATAAGCAATATTTGTTGCAGCGGAGCTCGGACATGAGGTCATTGCTAACTCTCCAAAATTTGCTTATTCGGCAAATGATGTGTCAGTTTGGCAAATTCCGAAGCAAATTTGTAATAAATTTTTATAAGGGTATCTAATGTCTCTTTTCGTTAAATGTTGGAACTTGTGTAGGCTCTATTTTGTCATTCGGCAAAATTTGAAGTTTCATTCGGTAAATTGATTAATATGAACAACTTCCAAAAATTTAAACTTTGTACGCCCCTGTGGTTTGACTGTCTTAAATAAATATATATTAATAAATTGTTAATTGCAAAACAAACTTACTGACATGATTTAAATACATCAACAGAAAAATTATTTCATAAATAAGTTTTATAATAGACCATTTTCTATATCATGGATGTTACTAATTTTCCTGTGTGCTATATTTTCAAGAAATGATTGCTCAAATCGAAGGTATTGAAAAGTATTTGCTTTGACCAGAATTATTTCAACTCAAATTTTACGCACCTTACCTTTCAATTTTTTTCTCCTGCTCAGGGGGCAGGTTGCATTCCGTTCTAATTGACAACTTTTCTCCATACACTAGCGTGCTGAGTTCTTTTTTTTCCCTTCCTTTCTTTCTTTTTTGTTTATTTATTTTATCAACGAACTATGAATATTTTTTTTCCTCCTCAATATGTAGTCCGTGGAGTTAGTGCAAACATATTTCACTTCCGGATACCAGTCTGAAATTTTATGTGGGGCTTAAATTCACATAGGAGGACAAAAAAACGCCGGGAGACACTTGATCGGAGGTCAAGGTCATTCCGTGATGACGTCATCAAAATGGCCGCTTTTACAGGTAAATACGTTCGTTTAACTGCTTAAAACTCCATCATAGATTCAAATATTGCAAAACTCAAACATATCACCTGAAAGCTCTTTAAAAGAGCTATTTAGAAAAAATTAATTTTTCTTTCTGAAGTCAAGAGCCCACCTGTAATGACGTCATCAAAATGGCCAATTTTACAGGTAAATACGTTTGTTTAACTCCCCCTAAAATTCCAATATATATTTAAATATTTCAAAACTCAACTATATCATCTGAAAGCGCTTTAAAGGATCTATTTATAAAGATATAATTTTTCTTTCTGAGGTCAAGGGTTCACCTGTGATGACGTCATCAAAATGGCCGCTTTTGCAGGTAAATACATTCGTTTAATTGCTTAAACTCCATCATAGATTAAAATATTGCAAAACTCAAAGGTATCATCTGAAAGCTCTTTAAAATAGCTATTTATAAAGATATAATTTTTCTTTCTGAGGTCAAGGGTTCACCCGTGATGACGTCATCAAAATGGCCGCTTTTGCAGGTAAATACGTTCATTTAACTGCTTAAAACTCCATCATAGATTCAAATATTGCAAAACTCAAATACATCATCTGAAAGCTCTTTAAAAGAGCTATTTAGAAAGACTTATTTTTTCTTTCTAAGGTCAAGGGCCCACCTGTGATGACGTCATCAAAATGGCCGCTTTTACAGGTAAATACGTTTGTTTGACTCCCCCTAAAACTCCATCATAGATTCAAATATTGCAAAACTCAAATATATCATCTGAAAGCTCTTTAAAAGAGCTATCTGGAAAAATTTAATTTTTCTTCCTAAGGTCAAGGGCCCACCTGTGATCACGTCATCAAAATGGCCGCCTTTACAGGTAAATACGTTTGTTTAACTCCCCTAAAACTCCATCATAGATTAAAATATTGCAAAACTCAAAGGTATCATCTGAAAGCTCTTTAAAATAGCTATCTAGAAAGATTTTATTTTTCTTTCTAAGATCAAGGGCCCACCTGTAATGACGTCATCAAAATGGCCGCTTTTACAGGTAAATACGTTTGTTTAACTCCCCCTAAAACTCCATCATAGATTCAAATGTTGCAAAACTCAAATATATCATCTGAAAGCTCTTTAAAAGAGCTATTTAGAAAAATTGAATTTTTCTTTCTGAGGTCAAGGTCCCACCTGTAATGACGTCATTAAAATGGCCTCAAATAACGTCATCACAGGTGAGCCCTTGACCTCAGAAAGAAAAATTAAATATTTCTAAATAGCTATTTTAAAGAGCTTTCAGATGATACCTTTAAGTTTTGCAATATTTTAATCTATGATGGAGTTTAAGCAATTAACTGAACGTATTTACCTGTAAAAGCGGCCATCTTGATGACGTCATCACGGGAGTTCATGACCCCTGATCAAGTGTCTCCCGGCGGTTTTTTGTTCTTATATATGTATCTAAGCTCTGTACCAAATTTCACACTGGAATCCGGAAGTGAAATATTTAGGCTGTTTTTGTCGCTAACTCCACAGACTAATGCGCCCTTTCCAGCTTGCGCCCCTAGGCCAGGGCCTAGGAAGGCCTAATGGGTAATCCGGGCCTGTACCGAGAATGAATTAAGAGCGTTAGTTTGCAAACGTTCCGTTCTGAAGAAAGAGCACGGACTGATTCGGAGCAAAACTTCCTGACCACACAAAGAAATTCTTCACAAATATACCGTTGGGTATTTTTAAGAAGCTTATATCATAAAACGAGGGAAAAGCATATTTTTGTCATTCTGGCAACACTGGGTTATGAGCAAGGAATCAAGTTTTCATAGTCTGCAAAACTTTGTATGGAAGTACTCTTTATATTTCAAACCTAAGAATAGTCATTTTTTGTCATACATACACCTTAGCAAGAGAGTACCACATTAAAATAGACGGTATTTTTCATTTGTGTCATAAAAATGAATACTTCTTTGTAATGGCATAGTGTAAAGATTTACGGAGTGAAGCGAAAAACTTTGTCATGTTGTTCCAATTCAGACTTATTTAAAGGATACTTTAAAAAATCAAGATTCTAACCACCCCAATTCTTCTATTCAAGACAGGGACAAGGGATTATTATTATTTACCCCTTCTAATGAGAAGCTAGATCTTAGAATGGCAGAAAGTTCCAGATTTAGAAAGATTTTTTTGCTCCAGAAGACTTGCTTTCACTTAAAATACAGAGGTGGGGGTCATGCAGACTATGTACACTGGTGGAGAAAATAAAGAGATGGAAGGCATTTTCCAGAATATCTCAAAAAATACTCAATAAAAATTAATGAAATTCGGTACGGATATAACTTATAGCAGTAGTGTCGCTACGGTGGGGGGGGGGGAGAAGATCAAAAAAAAAAAAAAAGCAGAAAAAGAAAGAAGAAAAAAAAGTAAGAAAAAAAAAAGAAAAAGAGGAAGAAAAAAAAAAAACTTCATTTGGGGGGGGGGGGTATTCGAGTGACACCCCTGTGAAGTGTGACACGAAAATGGTTTTAAGTGTTTATGAAAAATTCTTCAGTTCTGAATTTTTTGTTTTTCTGAATTGTTCGCATAATTATAATGCTATTGCTCTCTAAATGAATCTCTTACAATGGTTCGAAAGAGGGCTAATTGACGTTTGTGTTTTTCTGAAAAATTATGACAGGGGGCAAGTCCCCAGCTTAGTATAACAAGGGACTGTGCATTTGCGCTTAGTTGCGTAATATTAGTTGAGTAACAAAATTATTGAAACATAATTTGTTACGAAACTACTCATACATGTAGACACAAATAATGGAAATAATAAATATTATCTCTCATAATTAAACTAATTAACATTAGTAAAATCCCTTATCATAGGACTGTTTTCGCAACGATCAAAATGCATACTTTCATCACAATTGCGCCTCTGATACCGTTCTCGACAATATTGACAAATTTACACTGATTACGTTCAACTTCAAGCCAAAAAACATTTGCAAGAGTAATAGATATTTTCTGATACAGCTTTGAATTTGTGGCAGGGGACTACTTGAAAAACTCTGGACAGAAATTTGATTAATTTGAATTTTGAAATGTAAGTAATCAAGACTCAATTATAGGCCATTTGTGATAACGGAGAAAAAGGTTTTGAGTTCGGAAAAACTCGTACTCAAAATTTTAGAAAAAACCGTTCAAAAAACGATGTATTTGACTAGTTTCAATGATGTTAGTGGGAATTGGAGGTACTTCACCAGACATTTTTCGCAATTGAATCTCCCCCGCCCCCCAAAAAAAAAAATCAATGGAAGGCGATCTTTGATGACGATTGGAAATGTTCAGAGATTTTTCACTTTGAAATTCAACTCAAAAAAAGTTTAGATTATCTTTTATTATTCAGAGGGGGACAGTTAAGCAGTCTACTAGATTTTTTTTTTTTTTTTTGCAATCAATTCGAAAATTGCAGTTGTTTGCTACTATTGATGAAGTTGGGGGGACGGGATTCTTACGGGATCCGGAAGATTCTCAAAATTAACTCACAACACAAATATAGGCCATCTTCAATGACGTCAAGGTAAGGATTAAAGGGCAAGAGGCTCTCTCTCAGAAATTATTCGCAGTTGTTCCAAAAACAAAATTTTAGACGATTTTAGGAAGTGATAAATTTGAGATGACTTTAAGCAAATTTGTCGATAATAAAATTAAAAACGAAATTTAAACTAATGTTACGGAACAGGGGGGGGGGGTATCAAGGGAAGGGGTACTAACCCAGCCAAATAGCCCTTCTTCTGGATTCCTCACGGCGCTCAAGTATTGATGCAACTTAAAAGTGATTCTTTTTTTCCCTGCAAACATAGTAGTTTTTATACTATGTAATAATTCGGAGGATAACCGCACAGGAAATGCTTTGCCACCAAATTTGCTGTCGCGACCCACAGGTTGAGAACCACTGGTTTAAACATTGGCATAGTGTAAAACCAATCGATTATTCATCTAACCTCGTTAATATTTAATCTAACAGAGAGATTGAAATAAAGTAAAATTTTACGCCCTTCATATACCAAACAACTTTCTGCACATGCGAACATTAAGCACATTCTTTTTTGAACTTTTTAGTAAGCTATACACTCCAAGACTTTAGAAAAGTAGCGTATTTTTTTAATTCATGCGACTTTCATTTGTATGTATTTCAGCTTAGTTCAAAATGGTTTGCCCATATATGATGTATAATTTTACAATATAGATGAATAGAAAATTTATATAGAAATAAATAAAAAATAGCATCTCTCACTCTACTTAGCACTGTAATAACATTTTGAAGTTCAGTGGGATGGCGTCCATCCTACTGATGGTGTCTTGCTTTAATTTTTATAAACTACTCCGTAAAAACTACGGATGCCGAAGGGTGCCAATAAGAAAGCTGGGGTGAAAGCAAGGTGCCACGGGGTGCCATAGCGAATTTTAAATGCTTTTATAGTACCGAAAGGTCGCCCATCGGCACCCTTTAGGGTTAATATAGCTTGCGCATGCTCACTTGCTCAGTGAGACATCTCGCAGTACCAAACGGCACCTTTAATAGCCTGCGCCTGCGCATTGCGACTCCGAGGTCTCATCATCATCAACCATTTGAATGGCGGGCATCTTCACTGTAAAAAAAAAAACTGTAAATTTTGAAGAAATTATCCATATTTTTTACAGAAAAAAATCTGTTTCTGATAAAACTACATAAAATACAGGATTTCTCTGTTTTTTTAATCTCCGCAGCCGGTTATAAGCGCATTAACTGTTAACGGTCTCTTCACCGCGAAGCTCGATTGGTCGATTTTAACCACGTGACCCATCGTTGGATTCGAAGTAATGGCGGATGTTTTGATGAAACCTGCAGCTGAGTTGCCGTAAGTGAAAACATTTTTAACATCAAATTAATTGTTGTTTAAGTTTTAGTTGATAATTTTCCGATTATTTTATATGAAATGTAAACATTCCATGTTCTGCTGATTTAAAAAAGCATTTAATAACAACCCAGAAGCAGAAACTTTCTAGCCAGTCTGCGACACTTATTTGGGCCGTCGGAAATAATCTGCAGCATTTTTATTAGTTTTACTTCAAGTTTTCATAAAATACACAAACCTTTTACAGGGTATGTACTCCTTTTTTGAAATTAAAATTCAGGAATGTTAAGATCTTTTTAACACAATCGCTGTCCCTTTTACCAAATATCTCAAGAAACTCCTGTTAAACTATACTGATTGAAGGGGAGAAATTTAACCTCCTTAATATCAAGCGCTTTTGAGGAGTCTGAACATTTTTTAAGGAATCAGCAATAATTATTCAAATAATTGATTTAGGAAATGTTAATTGATTACTTACACACAACATCAAACTGTGTTCACTGAATCGTAAATATATTTTTTTAATTGCATACTACATTAATATGTAAAGAATAAGAATTAAATACACATTAAACTTAGTTAGAATGTAGTTGAGTCCTTCTATATACGGTATAAGCTATTGTTTTCAATTGTTAGATTCAATCATGTATGAACTATGAACTTTATTAAACATGAAATCAAATTCAAGTATTTAAACAAATATTTACTTTGAAAACAAATGAAACAATTATTTGGATAGTTTTTTAAAATCCAGTACTTTCCTAAAAATATGTAAATGCACAAAAAACAATAAAAAAAAAATTATTTAAATTAAAACTAAAACTGATAATTCTAAAATAGTATAAGTTAAAGCAGTCTCGAACTTTCAAAATAAATCAAATAATTACAGAATGCAGAAGGATTGAAGTATCAAGCACGGCGTACGATTTTCAGCAAAGTACATGCTCGATGTTTCAAAACAAATATGGTCCTCGATATATCTGGTGGGAATTACGAAAATTTAAAGCACTCGAAAGTAATACTAAAATTGCACTGAACCTTCGTATGATTTTAATATCACAAGAAGATAGAACTATTCTTGTGTGATGAAGTTGTGTAATTTTTCTGGTGGTTAGAGGGGTCTCTCTTTTTTTTTCCATTTTTTAGTATGAACTTATTTCATTTTTAAAAGAAGTAACTCTTACTTTAAAAGTTGAATTTTTTTAAAAACTAAAACTGCAAGAGAAAAGCAAAAAAATTTGCCGCGAAAAATCATCACTCTCTGGCTCCCCAAAAACAATTTTTTTTTCTCAATTTTAGTTGAGCTTTATGTGATTCCCCCCCCCCCTTTCTTATGAAAATTATCAGCAGAGATCTGAAAAATCTGTGACGCACGTCTCGCGTCTCGCAATTTCTGCTACTGGGAATAACAAGAATAATAATACAATACACATGACTTATCATTGCTATAACTTTGGTTATCGATGAAGATGAATGTCAAATAATACTTTTTAAACATTAATTTAAATGTCTTCTCTGTAAAAAAAAAAAGAAAAAAATCTAAAGTGCTCTCATGATATTTAATTTTTAAAAATCCCTTCACATATCTATTTGCATAAAAGTTTAAGGACTAGCCTCATAATTTGTTGATTTGAAGGGTCAGTGAAACAAAGCATGTTATACGTATCGTATCGTCTTAATTTTCTTTATCTATGTTTTAATTTAAGTTTACTTCTGTGTCATTTTCAAAATTGTATGTCATCAGGACCCCTTTTACCGTGATACAGTACATGCTTTTTAGAACGATTACTCATTCCTGTGACCCTGCTGTTATAGCGACCAATGCTTGTCCCATTTGCTACTTAATAGATGCAATGTTACTTAAACCTCTGAGCTGAATCGCTCGTTCTAATATATCGTCCAAAAAGAATTCAACATTTTTATAATTCTCAGGACTATCTTTGCAAGAACTAAAATTTACCAATTTTATGCTCCTAAACCTCAAGTATTTTCATTGAAAAGAGTTATAAAATAAATGTTTTAAAAAGCGATCATAGTGAAACACTACTATATGAAAAAAAGAAGGAATCATAAGTATTATAACCACAACCTTTAATTAAAAAAATAATTGATTTGTGTCATTTATTTTCAGCACAGTTTGTTGAAAACTAGTGCTTTAAAGTTAATATGTAATTCATGTTTATTATTGTAACTAAAAGTTTAAAAAATCTGCAATTGCTTATTTTTATCGTTTTTTAATGAAGCATGACGCGTTAAAAGTATTACAGAATTTAAAAATACTATCAGCCCCGCTTAAACGAATACCGTCGGTTCCAAGAAATATTCGAATAAGTGGGTATTCGATTAAGTGGGGATCTTTAACATTGCGTCTATGACATGGGAAATATATTTGGTTTTGAGATATTTTATTCGTATATAGTACAATATATATGGTACAGTTTATATAGTACAATAGACCTGTGGTCGCAGTGCTTGCGCTGCCTTAGGGGTGCCCCCTTTTCACTATTTTATTCGTATAAACGGGGTATTCGTTTATCCGTTACCCGATTAAGCGGGGCCAACAGTATGACGGAAATGCAAGCAATATCTTGCACATGTGCTTTATAGAGACCTCTTGTTATAGTGACAAATTTGGACCAATATTTAGACTATTAGAAAGCTTGAGAGATTTGAGGCATAACGTATAAAAGGCATCTGGGGCAATATTGCATCAGAACACCAGTCACAAATTTATCAAGCAGTGTTTAGAAAAGACAATTTTCTAAAGTGTTTTTTTAAGTGCTCTTTTGGAGTGTAACAGATTTAGGTGTAACTAATCCGGAAGACTTACGTTATGTTAGTGCAAAACTGATTTAAAGGGTGTTTTAAAACCAATTCAAGCACGAAAACTAGGGATGCACCGAGTAGCACTTTGGCCGAGTACCGAGTACTCAGCCTTTCACTACTCGGCCGAGTACCGAGTTGCCGAGTACCAATTGTTTTTTAAAAAATCATTGACATACAGCGGTATTGGGTTAGAAATTATTACGAAATTTTACTGGTCTTCTCGACCACTGAACAGGAATATATACTGTTTAACAGACAACATCACTGGTCCACCTTAAATCATTAACCACATTCTTTTTCTTTAAAAAAATGGTGGTCCTTGGATTGTTTATTATTTTTATGGTGATTCGAGGCGAGTTTTACTGGTCTGGAACCAATGGACCAGCAGTAAATTCGAACCCTGACATATGAACTGATCATTGGAATGGACCATGATAGTTCTTAGAACAAAAATCCCACTGAATTAACTTATGCATTGTTTAAAATATTTTATTTATTTTGTCAAAAATTTTAGAAAAAAGTTATTTTTAAAATGAAACTACATTAAATGAATAAATATAAAGTATCAATTAAGTTGGAATTATATTAATCTATTATTGATTAGTTCTAATTCTCTAAACTTGAATAATATTTAAAAGCTTTTGGGGATATTAAAATAAAGATTTACTCTATTGAAGCATTATAAACTTCAATATTTTCAAAATTAACTTCAAAATTTCTTACTAGATAGCAGTATACCCATAATTCACTTAAATAATATATGAATTGTCATATTTTATAAATATATTATTGCATATTTTTAATTATTGAAAAATGTGTCTTGAACTATTCAATTTTCTACAACTACTCGGTATCGGCCGAGTACCTGATCCAAATTTGGCCGAGTACTGAGTACTCGGCAAATTTGCCGAGTAGGACGAGTACCGAATATTTACCGAGTACTCGGTGCATCCCTACCGAAAACTCATCTCAAGTTGGAAAAAGACTGATAAAGGTAAGTAACCATAACAACGCCAATTCATAGAGTTGCACTGATATTACCTAATAACTCAACACTACAGGTGTCCGATACATTTTGTTTGTGCATAATAATGTTTGTTGTTCATCACAATTAAAGGAAATCTGAAATGTACAGCTACTATAATTTTAACATATATTTGCCATCAAAATTATTATACAGTAGCCCCTTGTTATATCGCTCATTCGGATATATCGCTCTTATTTTGTCTCCCAAGAAAAAACACTTTTAGTCCGAAACCATTTTTGAGAAAATATGTAAGGTGCTCAGAAAAGGTCTCTTTCTCATTTGTTTTGTCATCAATGAACAAAACGAAGGTTCTTCTATTCTTCTGAATTCGCTGAAAAGAAGCACCAAATTCCTGTCGCCCAAACTTGCATACTGCAGAGGCAGTTTGGAAACTACTCAACACTTTCTTTGGTATTGATACAATGAGTGAAAAGCATCTGTTAGTAATGTGTAGTAGTCATGTGTAAAAGTTATATTTTTTTGTTACTTTTGACTGAAAAAAAAAAAGGTAATGTTCAAATAAATGAATTATTATGTATGTGCACGTACAATTTACTTGCATGCTTGATAGAAAACTTTTTAATGACCTCGGTTATATCGCGCTTTGGGATATATAGCGCTTTTTTTGTCCCCCGAAAAGCGCGATATAACGAGGGGTTACTGTATTTTTCAAATTTACCATGCATTTGCGATAAATGCAAGCTATACGAAATAGAATTTTATAGAAGTTACAAAAATTGACGTAATGCAATTATTTGCATTAATGAAATGGAAACTTAAAACCAACTTTTAAAACACAAAATTAAATAATATATACTTTTATCAATACAATTACCCGCAATTTGGGTTGCTGCAAAGGAAAATGAAACTGATGCTTTTTTTTTAATGGAAAAGCTTATAAACAGTTTAATACTGTAAACCTCTATTTACGCTACTCTGAATTACATGAATGAGGAGTTTCATGGTTTCTAGTATTTGGTTTCGTAGCCAAGAAAGAATTTATTCCACCAATGTTTTGACTGCTTTGTTTTGCTTTAATATCATAAATACAGATTTAAATAGATTTAAAGCACAATAATGCCAAATATTTGCCTCAATGATATATTCTAATTTTATTTCTTTATTCTTTCTTAATCTTTGTAATTAATAATAATTATGGAATGAAAAATTATGTCAACGACTTCGCAAATTGGAATTACGCTGGGATGAATAATATTATGAACTCACTAGATACCCACAGGTAGGGAAATACAGTAATTTAAATTATTGTTTTTGACATTTTAATAAGCCAAATATAGTGTTTCATGGGAGAGAAAGAAAGTAATTAATGTTATATATACATCTTCAAATCTCAGAAATTTTTGTATTTAAAAGTGAACTGTGCATTTCAAAGAGTATTTTGTTTCTACTGTAGTTATTAAAAAGCACATTTAAAAAGAAAGTTAAAAACAAGCTAAATTATTAAAATATAAATATAAAAACTAGGTTTTTGATATCTATCTGTGCTAAAATGTGCATTTACCCCTAAAGAAGCATGAGGCACTAATAACTCTGTTTTGAAAATACTTCCTTACTACATAAAAGGAAGTAAAAATGTCTGTTGTCTGGTTTTTGAAATAATTGGTTCAATTAGAGAATCAACATAAAATTAAAACATTTTTCAGATAATACATAAATGCTTTTCTAAAGTTTTTTTTATTTCATGTGAAGATATGATCTGGTAAAAATAAAAAAATTCTTGTTGGGTTATTCCAGCGAAAATGGTACAAATCATGTCTGAAACTCTTTACTTAAGATTATCAATTTAAATAATTTCCACCAACTAATCATATTTTTTTAATGAAGTTTCCGTTTATTTGTGTATAATAAAGTGTAAATAACTAGTACATGACTCATTTATGAAAGGATTTTAAATATTTTGATCACTTTGTGTAACAGAGTGGACAAATAAGCCTTTAAAAATATCTTTATAATCACAAAGAAAAGTTAGAATCACAGAACAAGCATAAAGTGGAATAAACAGCCTAAAACTGTAAGTCTGTCTGCAATTTCAAGAAAAAATCTATTTTTTCATTATGGTATCGACTGTAATAGAGTGTATATCCCACAGTTCAAATTAACTTCCATAAGAAAAGAATTAGGCTCACCCTGGTTGTTGACTACATAATTCAATGTAGCAAGCTAATCACGGCAGTTATACTACCTATATTTAAAAAAAAATATATCAACTTGAATGCAATTGTTTATTTTATTTCTAAAAGGCTTGTGACAGAGTGGACAATTCGAAACATAGAAAATCTAGGGACATGGATAAATAATAGTGTTTTTGGGAAAAAAATTTTTTCATTTGCGTAATAATCTGCAGAAATGGTGTCAGAAGCATCTTTTGTGCTGTGTAGTTTAATTTATTGTGTTGTTACATTTCAGTTTAATTTTAAATCACAGTTAAAATTCTAGCAATTTGAAGCTGGGACACGTCATTTTCTCCTTCTTCTGACAAAGACATTTTTTTTTGTGTCCTTTCTAAAAGGATTATACCTAATCAATTGATACTTGATGGCACAAAATTAAATAGAGAACCAATAAAAAATACACTTAATAGGTGGTAGTTATTAAAATTGATTATAAAAAATTCTAAAGTCTTAGACAAGAGACAAACTAAAGACTTTACATGATTTGTACCATTTTCGCTGGAATGACCCACATTCTCTATAAAATATTGTATTCGTAGTACTTAACTAGGGTTAAAAGTCTAAATGGTCTCTTACTTTTTATTAGCAGTTTTGAAGAGCATAAAAATAGGTTAATTAAATGTTAAAGTCTAACAATTTTGGGATAAAAATTAAAAACTTATGATTTTACATCATCTGACATTTAAACCAAAATAAGTGGTAACTTTTAATGTTCTTGCAGATACTGACTATTTTAATTTTCCAAATGTTCAGCTTGTTTATCTTTATTGTTGAAAATGTCAACTTTCTTTATAACATAATGTTTAAACCGATTCCTAAAAAATTGCTTATTGTAGGTTACTAAGACTAATACTGAAGTTGAACTGTTGAACCTCCCGAGTACGCCTTGTCTAATATGCTATGGTAAGTTAATTTCTTTTATATCTGCCTTTGTCTTTTAAAGAGTTCCCACTAATAAGGTTAATTAGCATCTTATGTTTAACATCTTATGTATAACATTTTCCCTAGAATGTGTTAATCCTGCTTGTGCATTATCTAATGAAATGTAATAGTAATGTACAATAGAACCTCAATATCTTGAAAACCGAAAGCGATTTGACCTGATTTTGTTTGATGGATCCCTTATTTAAGTTAAAGCTAGAAATGCCCTAAATCTTTTACGAAATTGCGGATATTTTGTTTTGAAAAGAAATTTGATGTATCAATGTTTTGAGTTGAAATGTGAATTGTCAAGTTGAAAAAAATTGTTCCTGATATCAAGGCACACAGCCATGGCTGCCACACTTCAGTCTGACGGACGAAATTCCGTATTCTGTAAAATGTCGTATCATTTGGAAATTTGTTTTGGGAAAAATGAAATGAAGCTTTAAAAAATATCTCATTTAGATTTTTCAAAAAAAAAAAAAAACAAGCAACTCCTTAATAACTTTCTCTCTAGTTGCACCTTGAAAACTAGTAATTCCATTATTTCAATCATAGCTACATTAATCCAGAAAATTATTTTAAAGCTGTTTTTTCCAGTGTTATTTTTTAGCGAAGAATCTCTTACCAGAAACTTTTTATTGTCAAGAATCTTTTAGCGTGAATTCGAAGCTTTTTTTTCTTCAGTAACTAATACAGTAATTTTTTCTTTATCGCGTTTTCTTCCAAAAAATCTTTTCGAAAAAACTATTCTAAAAGTTTAGATTTTACTTAATTTTGCGATTTGGTTTTATTATATAGTTTATTACAACATAAAAATGCAACATATTTATGCATTAAACTACAGACATATTACACGCTAACATGTTTGTGTAGCAAAATGATGCCAAGTGCTTTTCAGTCTTTGTTAATGTTTAGAGTAGCACCCATGCACACAGCATTTTGTTGTTATCCAGAGCAATATGGTAAATATCGAAAAGATAATGGGACTTGAGGTTATAAATTGTGTTGAAATTAAACGATTAAGATATCAAATGTTAATGAAGCTTCATTTTTTATCAATTGTTTTTTTTTACATTAAGGCTACATTTTAAAACATAATTAATCCATCTTTCTTAACTTTCAGGAGAACATTAGGAAGCAGGAGAAGGGGACCAGCCTACGTCACAGTTCTGAGAACTCGTTAAGTGGGAGGGTTGCCAGGAGTCTCTGACCTACCTCTCCTTCTATGTACTTTGTGTAAAACTTGCTTGAATTCAGAGCCACATTTTACACCTAGATCGGGTATTCTCCTTAGTAAAAAAGTATTTAGAGTACTAAGTATTAGAAAAAAATTGCTTTGCACAATTCATTTGATTATGACCTCCCATATTCATATGTAATAGATTTTTTCCATTTCTGTATTTGCACTACTCTTTGTAATTACTCTTGTGTACTTATGGCAATAAAATATTTTTTTGTTTAATTATAGTATTTTTTGTAACATCCATAGATCCAAGAGATACATATTTTCAACTTTTGCCTAAGCGTGTTTCAATTAACGTGAAAGTTCAACTATACTGCCTAGGCATATTTTCTCGCTTAAATTTTTGATTTTATTAATCTAAAAGACAGTTTAAAAATAGTTATTTTTTTAGCAAGTTTCTTCTGTACAATTAGTGTTTCAGACATAAAAATTAAATTGTACAAAATTTTAGGGGTGTTAGAGGGGCCATAAGAAGCAAGAATCGCACAGGAACATAAGGTAGCAGACGCAACGCTAACGCGCTACGTACACCCAAACTATAAAAGTTTGTGAGAATGGCTTGTTTTGCGTCACTCGGTTATTGTGTAATTTCGGGGGCATGTCAGACTGGCAGGCAGCATGTCAACAACCCCTTTAAACCTATCTTAAAAACTGAGATATTGGGAAAAATCTTCGTTGTGTATTAAATTTGCTTTTTTTTTTTTTTGCATCCACCTGTTTCTGGTTCGTACACTGCAAAAAAAAAATCCATCAAACTTACGGAAAAAAAAAAAAAAAATCCGTCAAATTTACGGAAAAAAACTGGCAGCCTAGGCTGCCAGTTTTTTTCCGTTTATTTACCAGAAATCTTCCGTAATTTTTTAACAGACTCTCCGTTTTTTAACGGAATATCTCTGTAATTGCAACAGTTTTTAACCGTTTTTTTAACAGATTTTCTCCGTAAAGTGATGAAATCAACCTGTTATAAAAACGGTTAAAAACTGTTGCTATTACAGAGATATTCCGTTAAAAAACGGAGAGTGTTAAAAAATTACGGAAGATTTCTGTTAAATAAACGGAAAAAAACTGGCAGCCAGTTTTTTTCCGTAAATTTGACGGATTTTTTTTACAGTGTTGTTTACGTCGACACGAAAGAATTCTCAGTACAGTGTTTTCACAGTCTTGGATTTCACCTTGAGTTTATTACAAAAATAGATTATTCCTCATTTTAATCTTCGAATTAGCTCGTAAGTACATGCATTTAATCATGGTTCTAAGATTTTTCTACATATTTACAATCATTTCAAACTGTTCTTAATCTCTGAGTAACAATTCTCTTTTACTGCGTAGACAGAGCCTGCAAGCAGCAGAACGAAAGAAAGGAAAATAAAATTCTGCCAGACTCTTTCTTGTTTGTTTTTATTATACGTATATGCATATACTATTTTAATGCGATGATTAGCATTTCGTGCTTTCGCTAATATCTTTCGTTGGCGTTATTGATAACGAATGCTGAGTTCGTTATTGCCAGAGCTTACTTTTTTTTTGTTCCATCAGTTGAAATGTTGTGATCGTTAAAATATGTTTTGATTTTCAATCTGTCGAAAAACTTGACGTTTAACAAAAACTGCTTATTAAATACTCATATCTTTTATTTCATAAAAATATCCAAATGTCGAACTATACATATGTATTAATATGTTACTCTTGATTAAAATTTTAGAAGTTGAGGAAACTATTCAATTTTTTATTGATCGTATAATACAACGTAATATTTTTGATAGTTCTTGAAAGGGATTCATAAAATATTTTCCCTCTTCATTTTCGGTACAAATAATGCGGTGCATTAAATGTCAATAGCATTTTAAAACTACCGAGTTTAATCCAAGTCATTTATTCTTTTAAAATATGTTGGAAAGTCCGAAAAATGCCTTTAAATGTAAGTTTCGATCATTATCAAATTGGAATTCAAAGTGAAAATGTACCAAGACTTCGTGAATAAAAACAATAAATAAAAGTAAACACAACTGAAAAACAAAAACGCACAGAGGAGGATCTGCAATAGTGAATAGTGAGGGTGTCATTATGCTCTCCTATATGGTTCCATCTTTCACCCGCGGTGCTTGTTGAACTGAGGGTGCCAGTTTTCACCCAAGCCAAGAGTGAAATCTCAGCTCCTTACTGGGTGTCGCTGGTGTTACAAGCGTTTCACCCGGGAAAGGTGCCAATCGAAACCAGTAGTTTTAACAAGGTAGTATTAGCCCGGTCACACACATCACACAAAAGAGACATTTTAGTTCGGAAAAAATCACATAGAGCTGAAAACTGGTACAGACCTTAAGGACATTATCAAAAATGAAATATCAAAAATTCCTTAGCAATTCATGTGAATCTGAAAATTTTATGCAAGGTCAAAAGTATTTTGTAATACATTTATGATATTACCAATAATTGCTGCTACTATTACTAAGTTTTGCCAATTGCTTGGAATTTGAGAACTGCGGCTATTGATTTCGTGCGATTTAGTGCATAGGCGAAATTTGTAATTTATGTATTAAAAATAATGATAAAATAAATTTTTTCATTACCTTTGCGATATAGAATAAATACTAGGGGGTGGGAGTTACGCCCAATACATTAATGAATGCAATAGATTCAGCTTCTGATTCAGGAGAGAGTCATTACTATATCCAAGCAATATGGCAATTTTTTTAAGTATAATATTAACTATCAAATAAGGGTTCCTAGTATTTTGACAAACATGCATATACTATCAGCAGAATATCCCTTAAAGAAAGAAATAACCAAAAGTAAACTCTTTTCCTGTGAATAGCTAACATATTAGTGGCTTATTTTTTTTTAAAAAATCAAAGTTTCTACTGCTCTCCCTTTATGAGAAAAATGGCTGCCAAGATGGCCAAAATAGCATGCTTTTGCCTCATGGCTTGTCGTTAAGCTTAAATATTTCCAAGAAGGAGTGAGAAACCCAAGTTATGCATTGTGTAACCATTTATAGCAAACATCTGTACACTACCAAAAAGTGAGTAAACCTTCGGTTATGTCTTCTTTTTTTGGAATAAATTCCTCAATTTTAGCAAAATCGGCAAAATCAAGTTTTTGTGGTGGCAACTTCTAACAGTTCTGTACCTTAGCTATTTTAATTATAAGCATTCTATTATTTTTATCTGAATGCCTGGAGTACTTAGTTTCCATAGATACCTCACACTTGTACATTGCATGAGTACATTTTGAAAAAAAAAAAAACAAATATTAAATAACATCAGTTTCTTAGTATTTTGAGGGTGTGGACAAACTTTGAGGGCCTGTATCTCAGAAAATAAGTAAAGCAGGAAGCTATAAACTTGGACTTTTCCATGCCTCCATATAACCCACCTGTGTGCCAAATTTAAAGAAAATCCGAGTCGGTCGTGCGACCACTTTTTTTTTATCTGAGTTGGCACGCTCAAAGGGCTTTTTATCCCGTAACAGACTTAGCATTTTTTCATCCGCAACGGATGTATCACATTTACTGTGATCATTAGCCGTCCAAACTCCTGTTACTATACTTGTATGTCAGTTGCCTGATAATGTAGACATTGTTTAAAAGGTTTGTAAAGTGTTAAACCACGAGATGTTGAAGAGTGATGAATGTATGAATAACAATTGTTTTAACTTCTGCGCATTCACTAACTTTTGACCGTGAGTTTTATGAATCAGCTACGAATGAAGAATCCAGTATTCCAGAAATTCTGCATGAAGAAAATATCTACGAGCAATTGAAATGGCATAAATGGAAGAAAACTAGAGAAAACTTTCGCTTTAGCAAAATAATGTTTGAAGGGACACAGTGGGAGATGGCAGTAATGTCCTAAAAAGTTATTTCCCAATTTTTTACACTAAAGATAACAAATGTGAGTACTTTGAGAAGTTACAAAATCAAGTTAAGAAGGATTCCACAAGAGCTTTGGTTCCAGTTAAGCTTTCTGAAAATTGTATTATTGCATACCAGGAGAAAGTGCCAAGTCCCCATGGCACAAACGATCAGGTTCCAACATGGGCGCCCATAAGGAGGGGCCCCTTGGAAATTAATACTTTTTCTGCTTTAAGTACTGTCTTTTTTTTGTCTTCACCCATTAATGAATAAGTTATCAAAAATGCCAAATTGTAATAACTCTAATCTGCACTGAAATCGCTTTCAGAATTATAACATTGCGTCTCTTCCTACATTCTTCAATAGAAAAAGAAAGACAGATTCATGGATGAACCGGCGACGCATATGCATGGGAAACTCCCCCATGTCTGCGGACTAGCTGTTGGACCATTCCATTTTAAATTAACAAATTTTTAAAAAAGTTGTTGCATCATTATTTTTGATTTTGATGAAAATTTCCCAGACCTGAAGAAATATATTTTATTAAAAAAATATACCGTTTGACATATAGGCCATTTTTGTTGTTGGCAACAGCAAAAATGGGGCATTTATGATACTTAGTCTAATGAATTATAACTTTTTTTCTATCAAAGATTTTGAGCACAAACATAGCTAATTGAAACCTAAGAAAGAGAGCTTTTTATACATCAAGAAATTTCAGATTAAAAAAAAATGTTTTTCAAGGTCAAAGTTTGATGAAAATTTCATTTTTTACTACTTTACAAAATTAAAAAACCCATGAAGGGTTTAGAATAACAACCCCTATTTTGATATCATACATATGCGTGGTTACTTATTATACAAAAAAATTAGCTTGTTACTTTGCCCATTTTATGAGATATGCCCCCCTAAAGTTGTAAATTTTCAAAAAAAAATTTCAACGCTAAAAAAAAATGCATGTGAGTGTAAGGTAAAAATCATTTTATTGGTGGAATCTTAAGTACTTTTTACATTAAAAAAATGTAACCAAAGTTGCTTTGTTATTCAAAGGCGCTTCTGAATTTTCATATAATTGCACTGAAGCAACACGATTATTTTTGTAATTAATCTCAAATTTTAGTGAAATTTAATTGTATTCTTAATTGCTAGTTTTCAATTATAGAAATGACAAAGAAGCATTACATATTTACATATTTACACTTTTATTAGATAATTTAAAAATTTTAGCTTCTAAATCTCTTAGCGCTCTCTTGTAGAACTATTTTCTTTAGTGTTTCGTCTCACATAGAAGAGTTGATCAATGTTCGCTCATCACAGGTGTGATATTGTGACCTCTTCCTTGTGCACAGCACACCATAGTTCTGATGCAGTCAAGATTTTCGAAATGTCTTGCAACTGAATCCAAGTTTAGCCATCCTCACTTGATTTTTTTAAATGACGTTCCTGGCCCTTTCGGATGAAAATAATTTATTCTGTATTGTTCTTCAACATTGACTACTTGTACTTGCAACACTTCTCCTAACCACCAGTCACTATCATACACACGGCGAACATAATCTGACAATTTTGGTCGGATTCTTGTTTTTTTGTGCAGAAGTTTCGTTTGAATATATGATAAAAAATATGGCTTGTTATTCTGAACCCTTCATGGGTTTTTTAATTTGCAAAAGTAGTAAAAAATGAGATTTTAGTCGCAAACTTTGACCCTGAATTTTTTTTTTAATATGAAATTTATTGATATCCTATATGAAAAGAACTTTCTTAGCTTTCCAATGAACTATGTTTGAGATCAAAATTTTTGATAGAAAAAAAATTATAGTTTACAAGACAAAGCATCAAAATGCCCCATTTTCCTGTTGCCAACAACAAAAACGGATTATACATATCAAAGGGTAAATTCAAAAAAAAAAGTATATATTTTTGAGGTCTAGGAAAGAAAGAGAATGCATATGCAAATTTCTATCAAAATAAAAAATGGTGATGCACCCCCCCCCCTTTGGTTGACTTAAAATGAAATGCTCCTATATATATATCTTTTAACTGTAAACTATGAAGAAAATATGTG
Organism: Uloborus plumipes; assembly: GCA_038373865.1. NCBI lineage: Eukaryota > Metazoa > Arthropoda > Arachnida > Araneae > Uloboridae > Uloborus > Uloborus plumipes. The sequence goes on from JAXGGA010000609.1 coordinate 73,403, forward strand.
AGCCCCCCCCCCCCCTTAAAATTTCGCATATGGGCGCCCATGGGTTCCAAGCTTTACAGTCGCAATCTTGCATCATAATGAAATCATATGCGATATGTTCACACTACATTCTGTATGATAAATACATAATACGTATTTTTCTTCAAAATGACTTTTAAGATTTTGTGTCATTCCATCCTACTGCCCTATTTACTTTTATCTCCAAAGGAACGTTGAACGGAGTTGGTGGTTAGCTGAAACTCCTTGCTTTTGTTGAAACCAAAGCACGTAGTATCATCGTAAACAACGTCAAAACTTGATAATGGGCGATTCTCTATAAACTCGTAATCGGCTGTCGGGACCAAGTATTTTAAAAATAATAAAGTGTAATAAAGTAACGATTGCTCTTGATACAAGTAAAGCATTAATACTTTATAGCCCAATTGTATTTGGAGCGGTAACAATTAATTTTTTTTTTCTAGAAATTATCTAAGCACCAAAAACAGTCCCCTGGCTGTCCTAGTCCAATAGTTTACCTCTTAAAGGTGTTGAAACGCCACTTTGTTTAGTTTCAGAGCCACATTTGTGGTGAAAGTATGCATCTGGGTTGTTACGAAAACAGTCCTTTGGTAAGTAATTTTACTAATGTTAATTAGTTTAATCATGAGACATTACTTATCATGTTCATGATTTGTGACTACATGTATGGGTAGTTTCGTAACAAATTATGTTCCAATAGTTTTTCAAATATTACGCAACGAAGTGAAAATACACAGTCCCCTGGCACGGCCCAGTTATACTAGGCAGGGGACTTGCCCCTTTTATGATTTATCAGAAAAAAATAAACTTCAATAGGCCCTCTTTCACACCAAAGTAATAGATTCATTTTCTGAGCAATAGTATAATAATTGTACAAACATTTCAAAAACCACGCCCGGACAGATTTCGTGTGAAAAATGACGAGTTTACAGAGAATCGCTCTTATAGAACTTAATCCAGCATAACATGCAACGAGCTGCAAGTAAGTCATACTACTAAATATATTTATTTAGGAAAGCTCCACTCTTAATATTTATTTGAAATAAGCTGTAACAACAATCTGAAAGTTTTAGAACAAAATGTAAGTTACTTAAATGTCAAAAATGTAGAACTGATACGTCCGTTACTTTTTTGTGATACGTCATGTGCTCATACAAATGGGCAATTTGCTCCTATTTTTTAACCGACTTCGAAAAAGGAGGAGGTTTTCAATTCAAAGCGTATACTTTTTTTTTTGTTTGTTCGCACATAACGTCTGATCTACTGAACCGATTTGGACAATTTTTTTTTAATCGATAGGAAATGGTGTAACTTAGGTACAATGTACTCATATGACGATATTTGTTCACTAGAAAAAAAGTTATGATCGAAAAACTAACATTTCATGTCATTTAAAACAATATCTGCTATCGTAGATCCTTACTTCAATGAGCGACCCGATGGTCAAGTGGTTTTGCGCGTCAGGTTGAAGTTCCTGATGGAATGAGATCGAGTCCAGGTCGGCAAGGATTTTTTCGAATTTTTTTTTTTTTTTTTTAATGATTTTAATGATTGTAATGTCCTTATGCAGGTACATACTCCCATAGGAATGTGCCCCATATTTTTTTATGGTACAAAATGACAGTTTTGGTCGGATCTTTGTTAAAATTGGCAATGGGGTCCTTCGATGCTGTAGAATTTTCTTATGGACGTTTGCGCCATTTTTGGGGGCTTTGAATCGATTGTGGCAATAAATGGTTTTTGATTTGCGGCACCTATATTATTTTTTCAAAAATTATATACACAATCACTTATATTATGTTAATTTTTGTACCTTTATAAAATTCTGTATTTTATACCTTGCATTTACGTCAAATTCAAGGTAAAATTAAAAGTCAAAAATTCTGAAGATGATAAAAATATGTTAAAAATTAAAGTAACTATTTTTTGTTGTTTTCATATTGGTTGTGACCAAAAAACAGCATTACAAACAAATAAAATGTATCAAACACCATGAGTGTTTAGTTATGGGGAAAAATCTGCTGTGTAATGTTTTTTTGCACTACGAGGGGGGGGGGGGGTATGAACGATCATTAAAGTGACACACATTTTTAAAAAATAAGATTTTGATTTGTGGTGTTTGAAAAAAGCTAAAGAGTCCACTTTAGTTGAAAATTATTTTCCATGAAAAGCAAAAACTTGCACCAATTTGCCAAGTCTTCCAAGTCAAACTCCTTCTCCCACAATTCAAATTACTTACTTTTACTTTCAATTTTTTACCGACTTCAAAAAAGGAGGAGGTTCTCAATTCAAAGCGTATGTTTTTTTAAATGTTTGTTCGCACATAACATCTGATCTACTGAACCGATTTGGACATTTTTTTTTTTAATCGATAGGAGATGGTGTAACTTAGGTACCATGTACTCATATGACGATATTTGTTCACTAGAAAAAAAAGTTATGATCGAAAAACTAAAATTTCATGTTATTTAAAAACAATATGTGCTATCGTAAATCCTTACTTCAATGAGCGACCCGATTGTCAAGTGGTTAAGGGCAATTCCACGAAAAGTGGTCCTAACACACCAAAAATTTTTCCCCCCATAATACAAAAACAAACCTTATTTTTTGACAAAAAAATATCTACTCTTTTCGATTCCAGCATCAATTTTAAGATAAAATTTTTCTTTTCTCATATTTTAGCCTTGTTTAATAACATTGAGACAAATTTTTAAAAAAATGCATTATTAGTGAAAAAATGTCAAAGAATTTTTTTCATCTAATAATCTTTTTTTTTTTTGGAAAAACTATCAAATATCATGAACGTAGATCCTTTAGTATGATTATATCTCATATTTTTTGTAATAAAGTGTTTCATAAGTTTTTAACCCCTCAAAATATGCAGGTTACTTTTTTTTTGGTCACACACGTAAGGCAAAAGATAGAAAAGTTTCCCCCCAAGGTCTAATTAGGGGACTAAAAGAAAACTATCTCATATCATCAATTAACTTGATACATAACACCTGTAACCTGACGTACATCTTCATCCATTCGGCAGAAACGTTTTAACGAGGCTCTTTAAAAGCTGTCACACACGTAAGACTTTTGAATGGTTTACCTTAACCCTTCACTGCACGGTGTGCCAGATCTGGCACAAACCAAATAAACCCTCATATATTCCAATGACTTTTTAAATGCAGTTAAACTGAGTTTTACGCCCCTTCTGGAACATTGCTATAACAGTTTAGTGTGATGTTTATGTACTAGTTAGTTGCACTAGTCTAGGTATTACAGTTCTTTCTTTTGAAAAAAAGAGTGTCTGCATTTCCGTTAGAAGTGTGTTTAGTCATTATTTCCTTTGTTCTAAAAATGTTTTAATACACATAGTGGCAAATTTGTTTGTACCACTTATGGCACAAAACACATTGTAGATTATTACACTTATCGGTATACAAAGCATATGCTATGTGCTTTGTGCCATATGTAGAACAAACAATTAAAACATCATTTTTGGTGCACCTTTTGAAGATACATTTTTTTCTTCATTTTTCCTGAACTCAGAGTTATTAAAAGGTAACATATGACTTTTTTCGTGAAAATATAAAAATCGTGCAGTGAAGGGTTAAGAGTCAGGTCTTTGTTTGAGAAACTTTCCCAGGAACCGATTTTTTTAATTTAATTTTTTTTTGTTAATATCCTCTGATTACATGTAACATGTTATATAAATAAATTATAAAATAACCTATATATAATTCGTATACAAATGAGAATTAATTTCGTCTTCATTCTTTATTTTGTGAACACATCTTTGCAATTTAATTACTTACTAGCGGCAATGTCCAACAAAATCAGATCTTTCGTTTAGGGCAAAAAATCAAATATTAAACAAGTGGTTCCGTCCGGAACTGAACGAGCCTACTTTCCCGTTTGCCAATTTCAAATTTCAAATTTGGTAAAATATTCATCCGAAAGATAATGGGTACGTGGGGGGTGGGGGGCAATTCGAAAAGTCAAACATGAGAATGAATTGTCCTCGCCGAGATCTTTCTAACAAAAAAAGTTTGTTCAAATCAGACTGTTTAACTCAAAAGTAATTAGCGGGGGACCAGTTGTTTGAGCGGTTCAAAGTTGAACAAAAAAGGGCTCAAACCAAAATATTAAATGTGAGAATTATTTATCCTCGCCGAGATTATTAGAACAAAAGAAAAAAAAATGTTCAAATCGGATTGTTTACTCAAAAGTTGTTAACGGGGGACAGGTTGTTTGAACGGTTCAAAGTTGAACGAAAAATTGTTCAAATCTGAAAGTCAAATATGAGAATGAGGTCTCCTCGCCGAGATCTGTCGAACAAAAAAAAAGTTTGTTCAAATCGGACTGCTCACTCAAAAAATATTAGAAGAGGGGGGCGGGGGGGAGGGGGGAGGGAGGGAGGGGGTAGAGACAGACAGACAGACACATATATAATGCTGATAGCTATAATTATCAGTTGTGGAAGTTGAATTGACTTTAAAATGAAGACATGCTGCACGCGGTCACACACGTAAGGCTCTAGTGTCACACACGTAAGGAATATTAAAATTTTTTTATTGCTACTCTACGAAGTTTAGAAAAAAAAGAATATGTGGAATACTTACTTAGTATACTTAGACACATGCACAAAAATCACCGTTCATTTATCTTTTAAAACTTCACAGGAAATTATACAATAATATCAGGTATAGCTTATTTTCAGATTTTCCGAGTCACACACGTAACACTGTATTTAAAATTTTATAAAAAAATTCAAAAGTGTCCTATGAAAAAAATAACGCCGCATTACAACTTTTGCATATCTTCTGTTACTCCAATAGCAACCACTAAGAAATATATTGTTACAAATCTTGTAAATAGTTGTTGTTTTTCCTGCCTTGCATCATTTTCATTAGTTTTGGTTTTATCTGACGTCATGTTGCAAAAGTATCTGAAGATATCACCTTTATCACTAGTATACCGGCCCTGTAACACTTTGTAGTTTTTACACTTGCCCTAACTTTAATAAGCGTGAAGGCATTTTCGCGTGGTTTTGTGGTTTTTTTCTTATCGCTAGAATTTGTGAATGGATTACGTAATGAAACAAAATATTCCAGGTTTTTCTCGAATAGTGTGGACATTTCTTTCCGTGTATAAATAGCTGGCCTTGAACACAAGTCAGCCAGTTGTTTTCAGATTTAATTCTGGTGACTCGTTTTATTCGCTATTCGCTTGGGCGAATGTTTGTTTTGCTTTTGTAATTGCTTAATTACTGTTCACGTTAGATACGTGGTGCTGAGTTACTGTTGAGAGTACAGTGTAGTGTTTGCTGCCTAATTGCTGATGTTTAGCAATTGTTTTCTGCTCTTATTGTAAATAGTGTACATACTTGTAAATAAATTTATAGTTACTTCCTCAAGATTGGAATGCTCATTTGAAGAAAGTTGAAGGTGCTACGGACTCGTTACAATTTTGGCGCCCAACGTGGGGCATCTTCAAGGACTTTCTTGGAATTACCTGTGAATTCGGACTTTTCTTCCTAAGGACTTTTTGACTTCGGAATTTTATGGTGATTACTCGAGCAATGGAGGAACAACTGCAAAAACTCCTTGATGCGATCAACGCTGTTAAAAGTGACATGACTGCTAATCAAGAACAATTAAAAAATGAACTGGCTACTAATCAAGAACAATTAAAAAATGACATGGCTGCGAATCAAGAACAATTAAAAAATGACATGGCTGCGAATCAAGAACAATTAAAAATTGACCTGGCAACTAATCGAGAACAATTGAAAAATGATCTAGCTGAGGAAATTAAAAGCGATTTAACGTCAATGAAAAGTTTGGTGGAAACTAAATTTACCAACATGGAAAATAAAGTGGAGGCTCTAGAAGATCGAATCACCACAGTAGAAAACCATGTGGAAAAGAAAATTAAAGAACTGGAATCAAAGTTATCAGCATCCTGCAACAACTCAAGTGACTGTGTAGCTGCAGCTGGAACTTCTCGTCCATCCATCAAACTGGCCACGTTTGACGGGAAGACCTCGTGGAATATTTACAAGAAGCAGTTCCTCATCGTTGCAGAAGCAAACTCCTGGGACTCTTCCACGAAAGCCTGTCACCTTGCAGCCTCGCTGAGAGGGGATGCAGCCGACATACTACAGACCTTCCCAGAGGACAAGCACCGCGACTTCGATGCCTTATCATCGGCCTTGGAGCTTCGCTTTGGCGAAGCATGCCAAAAAGAATTCAGCCAACTCCAGCTGAAATCCAGACTCCAGAGGGCTGGAGAGACTCTACAAGTTTTTGCAGCAGACGTTGAGAGGCTTTCCCATCTCGCCTTCTCGGACTGTCCTTCGGGTGTTCGCGATAGCCTGGCCCTGAACTACTTCATAGATGGAGTGCGAAATCCAGAAATTCAGACGGCTCTCCGGATGGCGGACATTAAAGATCTTAAATCCGGTCTGGTCTACGCAATGAAGTTCGAGGCTGCACAGCAAACGTCCCGCAAGGACCGCCATTCAATCAGGGGCGTGGAAGTGCGTGCTCCGGATTCGAACTCAACTTGTCTCTTGGAAATTAAGCGACAAATCCAAGAGCTCTCGGGGACCCTGAAGAAGATTACGGCTCACAAGGACCAAAGTAAACAACCACTGAAGTGCTGGAAATGTGGCGGTGAGGGCCACGTACGAAGGAACTGCGAAGCCCGCCAAGAAACAAGAGGGAAGGGTACCTCTTCCTCTCCAGCTCAGGAAAACTAAGCTATGGCAATCTCGCGGGGCAGAGGTCGCCAAATTGGAATGAGCCCCATCCCAAAGTCTTCCAGATTTCCTCAAGAAGTGGCGGCTGCAACGGACTCTTCATTTACGCATATGTGAATGGGTTTCCCTGCGAAATGATTGTGGACACAGGAGCCAACGTTACCATTATTAAGACTGATGTGGCTCGTCAATTTGGACTCAAGATCTTATGGACGCCGCCCTGCGTTACTCTTCAAACTGTGACAGGTGACAAAATCGAGATTGAAGGGAAAGTGAACTTAGAAATAATGTTCGGAAGCGCCACTTACCATCACACGGCATTCGTCGCTGACATTACAGATCCCTTCATTCTCGGACTGGACTTTTTGAGAAAATTTGATTTTTCTATTGACTTTAAAAATAATGAGCTGCACTCGATGAGGGAAGACATAGCAATTTTCAATGCTGAAAATAACTTAAAATCCGCTCATCAAATAATAGCCCAAACAGATTTATTGATTCCCCCAAGATCAGAAATACTAATACCTGGCTCCATCAATGAAAACAACAGCTTTAAATTCGGCCTAATTGAATATCCTAACCAGAGTAATAGCCCAAAAGGAGTACTAGTGGCATCTACACTTGTGGACCTTTCAAGGAATGCAGTTCCTGTGAGAGTCGCCAATGTAAGTGAAAGACCGAGGAATATCAAGAAAGGAGAAGTGTTGGCAACTTGTACTCCCGTAAACTGCATCATCAGAAAAATTGATTCCTCCGAGACTGTGTCTTCCGAGTCCTTGACGTCGAAATTAATTGGAAGTGCAGCATTATCGAAGGATCAAAGATACGCTGCGGAAAAATTGGTGGACAACTTCAAGCAGGTGTTTTCATCTACAGCCGAAGATGTTGGTCGCACGAGTTTAACGCAGCATAGGATCGACACTGGAGATCATCCCCCTATCAAGCAGCATCCAAGACGACTACCGTTCGCCAAGAAGGAAGAGGTTGAGATCCTCTTGAAAGAGATGCAGGAGAATGATGTCATCGAACCCTCATCCAGTCCTTGGGCATCCCCTATCGTCTTGGTCCGAAAGAAAGACGGCTCCACCAGATTTTGTGTTGATTACCGACGCCTGAATGACATCACCAAGAAAGATAGTTACCCTCTTCCACGGATCGATGACACTCTGGACACCCTTTCCGGACACAAGTGGTTTTCGACCCTGGATTTAAAGAGCGGCTACTGGCAGGTGGAGATACACCCCGACGACCGAGAGAAGACGGCGTTTACAACCGGACAAGGCTTGTGGCAGTTTAAAGTGATGCCGTTTGGCCTCTGCAATGCACCAGCCACGTTCGAGCGTCTTATGGAATCAGTGTTACGAGGACTCTCTTATGAATCCTGTCTTGTCTACTTGGACGACATCATCATCATAGGACGCAGTTTCGAGGAACATTTGGCTAATCTTAGGAAGGTGCTGCAAAAGCTTAAGGAAGCCAACCTGAAGTTAAGCCCGTCCAAATGTAATTTGTTCCGCCGTGAGGTGAACTACCTTGGTCACATTATCTCTTCAGAGGGTGTACGAACAGATCCAGATAAGGTATCCGCAGTCAAGAATTGGAGCCGCCCCGAAAATGTTCATCAGCTGCGAAGCTTCCTGGGGCTCTGCACGTACTACAGGAAGTTTGTGAAGGGTTTTTCCAATATTGCACGACCTTTGCATAAGCTGACGGAGAGCAAACGAAAATTTGAATGGTCCAAAGAATGCGAGGATGCATTTCTACAGCTGAAGGAGGCTTTAACATCAACGCCTATTCTCTCTTATCCTCAGCCTGGAAAATCCTTCATACTTGACACTGATGCGAGCCACGAGAGCGTTGGAGCTGTTTTATCTCAAGAAATAGACGGTAACGAACATGTCATTGCCTACTGGAGCAAATGCTTATCCAAGTCGGAGCGAAATTATTGTGTCACGAGAAAGGAATTGCTCGCCATAGTTAAAGCTGTAGAACATTTCCATCATTACCTCTACGGCCGTAAATTCCTGCTCCGGACTGATCATGCCTCTTTAACTTGGCTGTTGAATTTCAAGAATCCAGAGGGCCAGGTAGCCAGGTGGATACAGCGGCTCCAGGAATATGACATCGAGATTAAGCACCGAAAAGGTTCGTCACACGGTAATGCTGACGCATTATCAAGAAGACCTTGTTCCGAGAACTGCCATTATTGCTCCCGAATTGAGAAACAGTACGGGATGACAATCCCTACTGCCTGTCAAGTTACTGCTACTTCATCATCTTCAGACCCTGATCCATGGAGTGACGACCAAGTTAGAAAAGATCAGCTTGAAGACCCAGACCTAAAGCCTATCATAGAGTTAATGGAAAAGGACAGTCGGCGACCTAGTTGGCAAGACGTTTCTCTCTACAGTCCTGCGACGAAAAGATACTGGGCTCTATGGAAATCTCTCCAGTTGCGAAATGGAGTCCTGTATCGGAAATGGGAATCTGACGATGGTAAAGCATTCAAATGGCAGTTACTCCTTCCCAGATCAAGAATTCCAGACGTTCTAAAGGAATTGCACAGTAGTCCGACTGGAGGACACTTTGGTATCCTGAAAACCCTCCACAAGGTTCGAGAGCGCTTCTTCTGGAGCAAGGCGAAGGATGACGTGGAGAAGTGGTGTCATTCTTGTGACGCCTGTGCTGCCCGTAAAGGACCGAAGAGAAGAAGCCGCGGGAAGCTACATCTTTACAACGTAGGAGCTCCTTTCGAACGAATCGGGATCGACATTCTTGGTCCTCTACCGAAAACTACTGATGGGAACAAATACATCCTCGTTTCCATTGACTATTTCACCAAATGGCCCGAAGCATATTCCATTCCTGATCAAGAAGCTACCACTGTAGCAGAGACTCTAGTCCAGCATTGGATCTCGAGATATGGGACACCTTTGCAGATCCATTCCGATCAGGGGAGAAACTTCATCTCTGCTGTGTTTAAGGGCCTATGTAAAATCCTCAAAATTGAGAAAACTCGAACGACACCACTACACCCACAATCGGACGGCATGGTGGAGAGATTCAACAGGACAATCCTTAATAATCTCTCGCTTATGGTCTCCAAAAATCAACAGGATTGGGACAAGAAACTTCCTCTGTTCCTGCTGGCCTACCGCAGTGCTGTCCACGAGACCACCGGATATTCCCCATCACAGATGCTCTTCGGCCGAGAGCTTCGGCTGCCTTGTGATCTCGTCTTCGGTCTCCCTCCAGATGCGCCTTCATCGCCTGAGGAGTACGTCCAGGATCTCCAGGCCCGGTTGGAAGACGTTCATCACTTTGCACGGGAGCGAATCAACATCGCGACGGAGAAGATGAAGACCCGATACGACACAAGGTCCACTGGTCATGACTTTCAAGAAGGTGACAAAGTATGGCTATGGAATCCCATCCGACGTAAAGGTCTGTCACCCAAATTGCAGTCGCATTGGGATGGACCTTACACAGTTCTCCACCGGCTGAACGACGTCGTAGTGAGGATCCAGAAGTCATCACATTCAAAACCTAGGGTTGTCCATTATGATCGGCTAGCCCCATACTATGGCCATAGTTCGTAAAGTAAATCTAAAGCTACCATGGTAATTTGTTTGTAAATTTTGTAAATAACTTTTGCCTTTAATTGTTTGTAATATTACTCTATCAATGTTATTATTTCGTTCATGTTCTCATTGTTATTGTTTATCATGTTTATGATTGGTCATCATGTAATGTGTGCATCTGTAAGTCTTCCCTTGCTTCCTTTCTGGGGATTGTACTGCCCGGGACGTGCAGTCCTTGGGAAGGGGGCAATGTTACAAATCTTGTAAATAGTTGTTGTTTTTCCTGCCTTGCATCATTTTCATTAGTTTTGGTTTTATCTGACGTCATGTTGCAAAAGTATCTGAAGATATCACTTTTATCACTTGTATACCGGCCCCGTAACACTTTGTAGTTTTTACACTTGCCCTAACTTTAATAAGCGTGAAGACATTTTCGCTCGGAGTGGTGTTTTTCTTTTTCTTGAATGAATTGTTTAAAGTTATGAATGATTTGGAATATTCCAGATATTACTAGAAAGTTGTCGGGAATTCTTTCCGTGTATAAATAGCTGGCCTTGAACACAAGTCAGTCAGTTGTTTTCAGATTTGATCTGGTGACTCGTTTTCGTTCGCTTGGCGAATGGTTGTTTTGCTTTTGTAATTGCTTAATTACTGTTCACGTTTGATACGTGGTGCTGAGTTACTGTTGAGAGTACAGTGTACTGTTTTGCTACCTAATTGCTGGATGTTTAGCAATTGTTTTCTGCTCTTATTGTAAATAGTGTACATACTTGTAAATAAATTTATAGTTACTTCCTCAAGATTGGAATGCTCATTTGAAGAAAGTTGAAGGTGCTACGGACTCGTTACAATATAAAAAATATCGTCCTGGTTTTTATTGTTATTTGCAAAGAAATGGCGTCAAAAAGTCACACACGTAAGGCTGGAATGGCCCTTAAAAGCGTCGGGTTGAAGTTCCTGGTGGAATGAAATCGAGTCCAGGTCTGCAAGTTTTTTGAACAGCTGCATGCTTTTTTAACTATATTTTGATTATTTTAAGTGCATTTACACTAAAAAGAATGAAATAAAATATTTTTGGAAAAAAAAATAGAACCGACTTCAGTTGGAAATTGCTCTAAAAAGTAAAAAATAATTTTTTTTCTTTGAACACCATCGAAACTACTTTTAAACATAAGTTTTGAAGTCGGCGCAAAAACAATGTATAGAATCATACGCAACTACAATTCAACTATAAATATAAATTTTAATGGATTCATTTCATTGATTACCACACATTCGCGTAATGGTACAAATATTTTGCTTTTAATTTTCAATGGTTTCTTTGAAAAAATGTTGGCAAAATATGGGTAAATATCATTTTACCTATCGTTTTTGCGCCGACTTCAAAACTTATGTTTAAAAGTAGTTTCGATGGTGTTCAAAGAAAAAAATTATTTTTTACTTTTTAGAGCAATTTCCAACTGAAGTCGGTTCTATTTTTTTTTCCAAAAATATTTTTTTTTACATTCATTTTTAGCCTACTTTCCCGTTAAAAATAAAAGAAACGAAAAAAGCATTAAAATTGGCTTAATGCATCTAAAAAATGTCGCCAAGTCCAAAAAATGTCGCCAAGTCCAAAAAATATCGCCAAGTAAAAAAAAGTCAAAAAGAAACAAAAAAATGAAATAAATATCGAAAAATTAAAAATTTGAAAGTAGGGTATTGAGATGGGGAATTTGTGTGTCTGTCGGTCGGTCTGTCGGTCTGTCTGTCCCCCCCTAATAACTTTTGAATGAACATTCCGATTTGGACAAACTTTTTTTTGTTGGAAAGATCTCGGCGAGTACAGCTCATTCCCATATTTGATTTTTTGATTTGAACAATTTTTGGTTCAATTTTGAGCCGTTTAAATAACCGGTCCCGCGATACTAACTTTTGAATGAACAGTCCGATTTGAACAAACTTTTTTTTGTTCGAAAGATCTTTTCAGGGATACTTCATTCCCGTACCTACATTTTTGATTTGAACAATTTTCTCGTTCAACATTGAACCGTTCAAAAAAGCTCTCACACCTAATAACTTTTGAGTGAACAGTCCGATTTAAACAAACTTTTTTTTGTTCGAAAGATCTCGGAGAGGCTTCTTCCCATATTTCACTTTTCAATTTGAACAATTTTTCGTTCAATGATGAACCGTTCAGAAAAAATTTTAACATGAGCGCCTACGGAGAAATTTAAATTGAATGTTGATTCTGAACTTCAAGGCGGATTTCCTTCAAACTAACTTTGTAAGAAAATGGTTTTGATAAATAATGTATTGTAAAGTACTTTTCTGAATAATCTTCTGTGAGGACTCTGATTCCGACTCCGACTCCGCAGACATGGCGGAAATGCAAGCTCAGAAAAAAATGACTGACTGGGCAGACGATTTTTTGTTTATTTATTTATTTGTTTTGTTTAATTTATTATTATTATTATTTTTTTTTTTTTTTTGGCAGACGATATTTTTTTTTTTTTTGTTAACAAAAATTTTTCATTCACGAGAGCATTTCATTCTTTATTTATATTTAACAACTGGCAACGGATTAAAAATGAAATTCAAGACATTTTATTAACGAACGAGTTTTTTTTTCTTTCTTTGATAAAATGTGTTTTGAAGTTCTTTGTACTTTTATTTTATTTGTTTATTTTTTTTTCTTTTGAAAACGATTGTGGAATTTTTCTACGGAAGAACTATAACAGTTACATTCTTTAAAAGGTGCGACAAAACTTAATTGACTCGTTTATTTAATTTTTACGTGTCTATTTCATCTGATGAGAGGGGTATATTTTGCTTTTAGAAATCAGCTTTAAGTGCTATATGTTTGACATAATTTTCAGTTTCAGATAATCAAGAGAATATTGATCAGATGCTACAATGCCGATTTCGATGTACGGGAAAGTAGGCTCGTTTAGTTCTTGACAGAACTTCTTGTTACATTTCATTTCATTTTTTTATACAAGTCATATGTTTTTATCACATTCGGATCAATTGAAATAAATTGCAAGTAAATTTCTTGCATGTGTAGAAATTTTTGAGGCAATTTTCTCAAGGCCAAAAATATTTTCTCATTTGTGAGATACGTCAGTTAAAAAAATATTAAAAAATATTGCTTTTGAAAAATGCAAAATTTAATTGCATAATATAGAAGAGAGAATATAGAAGTAGAATGCATAATATAGAAGTAGAGTCCATGTACTTCATAAAGTGCATGCAATGAATCAAGAATTTATGGTATTTGGAGTCTTTGGAGGGTGTTAAAGCATTAAATGATACGTCTGTTACGGTGGAATTGCCCCATATTCAATCACTGTTTTATTCACTCCTTTATGTTTGAACAAAAACATTTTTTTTATTTAATATATTATCTAATCAGATACTCCTTTATTCTTTTACTTACTCATTTCATTTGATCAAGACTATTTTTAACAATCAAATAAAAAATATGTTTCGATATAGTCGATTTGTCCCATGGGAAAAAAAGGGAAAACTTTCAACTTTTGCTAAACGCAAAAAAATACTGCTGACAGTAAAAAATTAAGTTTATTAGGAAATACATTGTTTTTCTGAAATTTTCCAAATTGTTAATTTTAAAATAGGAAAGTTATATTAACTATTTCGTATTGCCTCTTCTGAAAGTAGAAAATTTGTTGATCTCGTAAAAATACCTAATTCGTCTGCTTTGCTCAAAATGCTTTTTAATTTCTAATTTTTTTCATGAAGTTTTCCCGCCACACGGCCCATACAAACGAGAAATATTTTTAAAGAACAACGTTATCCTATTTTGTCGCCACTTATCAGCTCTTAATTCCAGCAAAAGATCATCCGAGTCTGCTGAAGCAAATGTATGAAATTGCTTTCTGAGTAACTGTGTTTCAGAGTCACTTCCAAACAAAACTATGAGTGGGCCTTTCGGCAGAAAGTAAGGTCCACCACGTGACCAGGCGCGTTCATTTACCGAATACATTTTACTGAATGATAAAATAGGGATAGGCAACAACAATATTGCTTTGGAATGCAATGTCACGTACGGGACAAATGGTGTTGAATGGCCCAGCAGTGAAAGCTTAGATTTGTGTGTGAGTTCGAATGGCGATGACTGTTTGATGGGAGCCATCCATCACAGTTGGGTCGTCAGGAAGGTGTCTAAATACTATGACCAAAATTGGTCTTTAAAATCATTTTAGATGCATCATTTTGGATGCATTCCATCATTACTGGGAATGTTTATTAATATTATGATGAGAACATTTTCTGTATTTGTATGTTCCTAATGACAGTGCGTCGCAAAAGTTTAAGCACAACCGAAATCTTTTGATAAGACGAAAAGTATACACCCAAAAGCTTTGAAATTTTTACTGTAATTAAACAAACAGCTTACAAATCCATGTTTCGAATTTGGAAACAATTCATAGAAATTAAAATAAAATTACATGATAAAATCAAAATTTTGCTGTCTCAAAAGTTTAAGCACAAAAACGGAATATATATTTTTTAGAAAGCATAAAAGTCTTTTAGTAGTCTATGGTGTTACCATTGCATCTGATGAGTTCGAATATGCCATTTTTTATCGATAGCACGAGATTATGGAAGGTTTCGGGAGTTAGTCTGTACCAGGCTTCCTCGATGGCAGATTTAAGCTCTTAAACAGAGCAATACTGTTACCCATTCTGGTATACGTCACGTGCGAGAATTCCCCAGATGTTTTCTATGGGATTTAGGTCCGGGCTGAGTGCTGGCCAGTTCATTACACTAATATTTTGAGAAGCAAGCCATTCTTTCGTACTACGGGAATTGTGTATTGAAGCGTTGTCTTGCTGAAAAATCCAATCAGGACCACCTAGGACTTCACCAAATGGTAAAAAATACTTTCTCAGGGTATCTTGATACCTTTCTGAATTTTGTCTACCCTTTAGAAAGCTAAGAGAAGTTTGTCCGTTGAAGCAAAAAGCGCCCCATACCATGACTGAGCCACGACCATGTTGCCTACTGAATACGCACTTCGGATCTTTCCTCAAGTCACGCCAGTAGTATGAGAACCCATCTAGACCATCTAAATTCCATTTTTTTTCATCAGAGAACACAACAGTAATCCATTCGTCACTATAATACATATGATGCTTTGCCCACTGAAGTCTTGCTTGTTTGTGATACTTTTTCAGAAAAAGTTTGTGAGCTAACTTTTGTTTTTTGATAAATTCTGATTCTTTTATTCGTCTGCTTATAGTATCACGTGATAATTTTGTTACAAGTCTAGTTTTTATTTGATTAAGTGACAAATTTTCAGTTAAGCCCAGTTTTTTAATTCTTCTATCCTCACGAGAGGTAGTTTTTCTCTGTCTTCCTGAGCGAAACGCAGGTTTAAATTGATTTCCACGCTTCAGAACATTATAAACACCACATTTAGATCGATTTAAAATCACTGAAATTTGCATAACAGAGTTACCTTCTGTTTTCAGCTTCCAGAGTAGCTACTAAAATAAAGCAATTTGGGATCAATTTCTATACAACTTTGATTATTTTACTTTCTCAGTCTGGTGATTAACAAATGTTACTTCCAGGTTTAAAAAAATATTGAGATCCGGCAAATGAAAACTGAAGATTTTTTATAAAATGTAAATCGTATTTTTAAATTCTATGAATGTCACAACACTTCCCAAGCAGCACACTTCGTTTTTTGAAGGTTGTAAAATGGTTATTAATGTTGTGACAACGGATTAAAAACGTTTATAAAATGTTTAAACGTTTTTTGTGCTACCTGGGTTAATTAAAAATGCAGTTTTTACTCATTTTAATTATTTCCAATGCAAATAATATGCCTGTGATTCTGAACTACAATGTTTATGATGAGCTATCTTTATCCGGGCCTCGGAATATTTTCAAAAGTTCGGAGGAGGCTCAATATTACCCTTAAAAGAACAAAGGTCATGTTGTCAGATAATAAATATCTACCTTTTATCATCCTGTTCCAAAACTAATGCTGTGGTAACTAAGAAAAGAAACATAGAAGAATGATTCTAATCTATTTGGAGATCTTGTTAAGACTGCATCCATTGCACTCGTAGTTTTATCTCTAGTTGTGCTAAGATGGCGACGAATCAAATTCTTGATTTACAAATTCAATGAATGGAACATTTTTTTTTTAATCTAATAAGTTGATGCAGAAATCCCTACTCAAAATCATCATATTTCTTTCCTTGTTTTATCTTGAGGTAAGGCCGAATGAATAAATAAATGTTCATCCACAAATTCCCTGATTGCTCTTCAAAACGGATCCAGTAAAATATAAACAATGAGTTGTCCATTTTCAGAGTGGCAACGACAAACACGTTGTATCACCTATTTCCGGAACAATTCCCCAGCTCAAAAAATGCCGAAAGAAATTTCCACTTCCAAAATGTCATCTAAGCTTAAGAA
Source organism: Uloborus plumipes (assembly GCA_038373865.1). Taxonomy (NCBI): domain Eukaryota; kingdom Metazoa; phylum Arthropoda; class Arachnida; order Araneae; family Uloboridae; genus Uloborus; species Uloborus plumipes. Next base: position 90,191 of record JAXGGA010000609.1, read on the forward strand.
TGTATTTTTCCGAATTAAACTCACGACCTTCAGTACCGAGTCAACGAAAAAAAGCGAAATAACGCGTAACACATATTCAATTATTTTCTCCCATCTCAAAAATGCATATAAGAAAACTGAGGGGCGAAAAAGAGAAAGAGCGCCGCTAAACAGAGCACGGCGATGGACCTAATCAAATCTTTTGCAGCTCCAGTAACTCGTGATTGCGGCTCGTGCTGCTAAATGACGGGTTCCTACATCCGCTCTTTGGAGGCTGCTGCCGAACCCAGTCCTTCCGACATGTTTGGTCACTTGGCTTTTGGCCAAATCGTTTGTTAAATTAGACGCTTTACATAACTGCTTCTATCTATTAAAAACCAGGAAATACAAAAGAAATAAGTAAGTAAAATGGATTCAGTCATGTGCAGAAGAAAAGAAATTTCTTATTGATCAGGGGTTCTCAACCCCATGGGGGAAGAAAAATTGCAGGAATTTGTTCATAATGAATTTTGAATTAAAATAAAGTAAAAGTAAATATAATTTACTCCTTTTTGAGGTTCCATATTTGACATTGTCATAGCTTCTGAAGCTTTGAGCTCAGCTCGTTAGCTGAACTCAAAATTGTAGCGTTCGCAGAGACAAAGTAAAAATGTTGAACGAGGATGGACATAAAACTTTTTCCAACATAATTTTGAAAAACTTGTGAAGAGAGCAAACGGTGGTAATTGATGAATGCCAAGCTCATCTAGATTCACCAATTTATGCGCCCTTGATTTCAAGTATTCCGATAAGATTAATTCCAAAGCGATCAATATTTGTTTACAGATTGATCTCTATTTTTAGTTACTTATCCCAACTAGCTGCAGTTTTAAATTTTGATTTGCATTGGGAGCTCGCATTAGTCTTTGAAGGAACTTGGTCTTCTTAAACAAAAAAGAAGCTCAAAGGCTGAAGGAGTTCGGAATCTGGCTCGACTCCCTTAATTGATAAAAATGAATGTACACTCTTAAAACTGTGCCTCTGAAATAAGAAGCACATTTTGAATTTTTGTGCCGCTGAAAATTAAGAGGCACATTTAAAATGAAAGGCACCGTTTGTGCCTCTGAAATCAAAAGGCACATACCGTGCCTTTGATTTTAGATTTCAGTGCCTTATATATGAAAACGTTTGTGCCTCTGATTTTAGATTTCAGTGCCTTATATTTGAAAACGTCTGTGCCTCTGATTTTTTATTTCAGTGCCTTACATTTAAAAGGATTTGTGTCTCTTATAGGTTTATAATAATAATAATGGTTTATTAAGGATAATTTCAACGCTAGTTTATAGTAACTTCTTAATTTTTTACCCCAGTGCTTGCATGTTTTAAAATTTTTTTTTTAGGTTTTAATTCTTCATGACACATTAATTAGATATATCAAAACAAAATGTTTCCCAAAGAATATAAAAATCTTGTGTATAATACTTTATTTCAAACATTTTCTAATTTGATTGTTGTATACGCTCTTATTTTCGCTAATCTTGTCAACAGAACTAAAAATTGGACAAGATAAGAAAAAAAATGCTATTAAGCTTCGGTTTTTGCCATTATACGACATAGCAAAAATAAGTACTTCATAACAAATTGTCAGTTTGATCCTGAAACAAAGGCAGTCTTACATGATTGAATTTATTCATTTTTAATTAAAAGGTAACTTTTTGAAAGACAATATTGAGAATAGAAACAAAACAAGGTATTTCAACTATTTTTAATTTTAGTTGCTTTAGTATCAAATTTATTAAATGTAATAAAATGAAATGCTATAAAATATAGAGTGATTTCAACCTTTTATGAAAAATAGTATATTTTTAGGGAGAGCAAACACTTGATGTTTTATAATACTGTAGTTTCAAATTTAGTTATTACGTACAGGATAATAACCGATCATTCCATGCAATCTCGATAAAAATTGCAAGATTTCTTTAATTCACATCTAAACACATTTTAAACTTCTGTTACAATTCAAAAACATCATAACATTTTTTTATAACTACGAACATGTCATACGGATCCAAAAACTGATTTAAATTGATCACTGAGTACTCGGCCTGCTAAAGAAAAATTTTTTGACAAACAAATTTCGCTAAAACTTGTATTTTTGTGTAATAAAATCTCATTAAAAGGTAACAAGTTCAATAAATGTATCCCGAGATTCAGTTGACTTTAAAGTATTTTGCCGTAATAAAGGTCACATGAAAATTGACTAAGTTAAAAATTATTAAATTTAATAAATAAATGCTGCGATACAGAAAATTAGTGGATATAAACTTTAATGCACAGAGGCAAAGTTTCTTTTATAAATATTTAGTTTGGAATCTGCAATTTCTACGGGAATAGTCTTTTTTTACTTATTTTTGCCCAAAAAAATTCTATTATATTTTAACAACAACAAATTTATATTCAACTGAATCTTGTGAGAATTTAATACTTTATCATGATGAAGTACTACGAAATATTATCAAATTGAGTTAAAATTAATTTTAAACTTCAAAAAAAAAAAAAAAAATGCTAAATCATAACTTATTATTCTTTAAAAAAATCCTACTATAATTTAAAAAGTAGTACAATAAATTTAAAGTCAACCGAATCTTGTGAGACTATATTTATCATAATAAAGCCCATGCAACTAAAAAATAATTACTTCTTTTGTCAATGGAGCTTTTTGCCGGAGCAAAAAACAGTATCAAATATCTAACATATTAAACCATTATGGCAAATAAGACTAAGATTTTAATTAAAATAACGCTGATAAATCATAATAGAAATTAATTGGATCAGCTATTTTACATACCAGTCGTAGCACAAAATGACACCATACAGCACAAAAAAGATCAGCAAAGGAGTATGTAGATTTTAAAAAATACACTAACACACACTTTTGCTGCCCATTTTGATATTGTCCCATAGGAAGACGTTTGAAACAGCAGTTTATGCCTCGGCAATTAATAATGCATAATGGATAAACAGATAAATAAAATCTTCTTCTGATAATAAATGTTCAGAGCAAACCATAAAATGCTTATTCTGCACAAAATGCACCCGACTGACTTTTCATTTGCCGTTTCTTCAAACGATGAATCTTGCAAAGGAAAGGCATGGAACCATCAAATTTGTACACTACAACTTGATTTTCGTTCCCTATTCTTACATCCGCATCAAACAACAATGCAATATATAAAACTATTTCTCTCAAACCAGAAATATTGCTTGAAAACGACGAAAGAATACATTTAATCCTGAATTTTTGCGATAGCGAACTTTCCGCTATCTCCAGCATTGAAAATAAACATACGGGCCACGTGATCAGCTATAACCTCAAACCCCAAGCGCGAATATTCATCAGCAGCTTACCCGATGTGCCGCTTAAAACTTGCGAAGTGGAAATTTAAAAGGCACGTCGATTCAGTGTGCCTTTAAAAAGTTTTGCTTTCCTGTCCGTGCCGTTCATCTCGTTGTGCTTTGTATGTGTCAGAGGCACCTTACGCTTTGTGCCTCTGATATGTAATTAATATAAGGCACAATTCTCTTGTGCCTTACATATAAGCGGCACACTTTTAAGAGTGTATACACATTAGGGTGGAGCGAAAAACAAAAATTTTGTAATTTTATCCTATAATACCCATCAAAAGCTGTGCATGCGTAAGTGCAAAACACATGTAAAATATTATCAAGTTTGAACAACTCCTTTAGGGTCCTACCAAGGCTTGAATTTCTCTAAAAACACGAAAAAATGTCAATTTTCAGACATTTTTTGGAAAATATAAATAATCACCATTTTTGTTCTATAACCATTAAAATGCTTTCTTTTAACACTCTTTTTGTGCATCTTCAAAATTATTTACATTCTATTCAGTATTAAGTTCGTACATAAAAAGTAAAGTTCCGTGAAATTAACCAAAAATTGCCTTTTTTTACCATTTTTTGCACGTAGCAATAATTCTTCTTTTGCAATCCAGATTCTATTTTTTGCAATAAATGGGCAAAATGCAGCTTTTAGTTGTAAATGCAATTATATTTCGTTACATTAACAGCCCAGAACGCACCACAAGGAGGTAGCTGCATTTCGGGTGTCATTCTGCCTTTCCCATCCACCCAGCCACGTTGTTTACATATTTTCAACACATTTATACGGATGCAATTACTATCTGATGTTAAACAGGTTTCTCCTTTTGAATTAAAGTTTGAAGTTTGACTCATGACTCAGTTTTTACATTGACGATTGCGAGCATAAAGTTTTTTATTTAAATTCATATCTTGTCTCTTCCTTCAATAGCAATCTGCCGTGTTTCACTAACCAGTTTTGAACCCTTAAAACAGTCGGAGTGTAGAAGAGGTATACTTATTGAATCACTGATAAAGAACAACTTGTTTTTGAAAAGTTGTCTTATTAACGTTGCAAGAATTTGGTGGGAAATACCAAAGCTTTAAAAACGCATAAAAGTACTTGATGGACATTGTCAATGTAATACTGAAAGGAAAAAGTGACACTGATCTCACTATCAAAAATTGCCCAGGTAGCACAAATAACGTTTAAACGTTTTATAAACGCTCTTAAGCGGTTGTTACAACGTTAATAACCATTTTACAACGTTTATAAAACGAAGTGTGCCACTTGGGTGGAGACCTTTCCGTCATTAGCGTTCGTTAATTCGAGCTAACAGAGTTAAAGATACTCGTCAGTTATATCATTAAAAAATACGCTTCTGTATAGTTCAAGAAATTAAATTTAAAAAAAAAAAGAAGGAAAATTTCCGTGAAAGAAAGTTTCCATGAATTTGTAATCATATTAAAAATTACACATTCTATAAAAGTTTAAAACTACAAGAATAAATTGACTGGTCAACGCGTGTTTACTTTCCTCCCATTAATGATGTCAATTAAAAAATATCTCATAGTTTGAACTTCCAAAACTTAATATTGGTCATAAAAGTTCTCATTTAGTTTTCAAAGTGTTTTCTGATGTTGTATGCCTTTCCGTAACCCAACTCCTTATTGCCATGGCCATTTACAAATTCTCAAAATTAACAAAGCAGGCATTTCTTCGGATTAGCGGATCAACGATGAAGAGAAGATCATCAATTAAATGAATTAGATTGCGTAACTTTCATTATACATGCAATTCCATGTTTCACGGAAATGTTCTTTCGCTTTTTTTAATTTCTAATTTCTTGAACCATTATATTATTTAAAGATATAACTGACGAGTATCTTCATCTCATTAGAAATTTTTCTTGAAAATTAACAGATTCATAACTCTGTTAGCTCGAATTAACGCACGCTAATGACTGAAAGGTCTCCGAGTTTTGATAGTGAGATCAGGGTCATTTTTTTCTTTCTGTATTACATTGACAATGTCCATCAAGTACTTTTACTCGTTTTTAAATCCGTTTTTAAAACTTCGATATCTTCCACCGAGTTCTTGCAACGTTAATAAGACAACTTTTCAAAAACAAATTGTACTTTATCAGTGATTCAATAAGTATACCTCTTCTACACTCCGACGGTTTTATGGGTTCAAAACTGATTTAGTGAGGCGGCAAATTGCGATTGAAGGAAGAGACAAGCTATGAATTTATTTGAAAAGTTTTATGCTCGCAATCGTCAATGTAAAAACTGAGTCATGAGTCAAACTTCTAACTTTGATTCAAAAGGAGAAACCTGTTTAACATCAGATAGTAATTGCATCCGTATAAATATGTTGAAAATATGTAAACAACGTGACTGGGTGGATGGGAAAGGCAGAATGACATCCGAAATGCATTTACCTCCTTGTGGTGCGTTCTGGGCTGTTAATGTAGCGAAATATAATTGCATTTACAACTAAAAGCTGCATTTTGCCCATTTATCGAAAAAAATAGAATTTGGATTACAAAAGAAGAATTATTGCTACGTGCAAAAAATGGTAAAAAAAGTCAATTTTTGGTTCATTTCACGGAATTTTACGGTTCATGTACGAACTTAATACTGAATAGAATGTAAATAATTTTGAAGATGCATGAAAAGAGTGTTAAAAGGAAGCATTTTAATGGTTATAGAACAAAAATGGTGATTATTTATATTTTCCAAAAAAATTCTGAAAATTGACATTTTTTCGTGTTTTTAGAGAAATTTAAGCCCTGGTAGGACCCTAAAGGAGTTGTTCAAACTTGATAATATTTTACATGTGTTTTGTACTTACGCATGCACAGCTTTTGCCAGGTATTACAGAATAAAATTCCAAAATTTTTGTTTTTCGCTCCACCCTAATACACATCGTACCCGGGCCGCAAAACACACCCTTGGTGAAAATCAACGTTTTACGCAGTACCAGTTTTAAATATTTGATGTTTTTGCAGTCTAAACTAATGGTGTGGAAAATAAGTGAACCGTTTATTTCAAAAACGAGTCAAGCTAAAAGTTTGAAAAAACTATCTTTACCCACTTTTCATTTCTTTTTTCGATAAGGATTCGAAACTGATGTACACATCTTTAGATACATTTATGTGAGTTTTCCGGTAGGTGTCTGAATCGAAGAAAGCACTCATTAATCCAGATATTTCAATGTCTGAAGAGGACGAACCAAGAAGTGACCACTCAAGTCAGAGAGGAGATTGTTAAAAATATCTCATGTGCATTGGAAATTTAATTTAATCTCTTGAATTGGAGAGGCTTTCTTTCGGATTTATGGTATCAAAAGTTTTGGTTGGTTCCAAGCTATCAAAGAAAAAATTTTTTTTGCTCAAAACTTTCATCACAAAGTAACTTTAAAGCATGCTGACAATTCATACTGGTTTATTCCATCATTTTGAATAACAAGTTTTCCTTTAAAAGTTGAAACTTACCTTTCCTGATTATTTTGATCACGCTCATAATAGTATTTTAACCCTCGAGTGAACCGGAAGCATAATTATTTGACAATTTACATAAATGATTTAGAAAAGGACGTGATTTACGGCAAAATAGGAGTTTGATTTGGTTATTATGATGCTTAAAATTCAGAGTCATGTAGAAAAGTGTATAGCTTTTACCAGCAATTTTTTTCTGTCTAGTAAAGCTTATTGGAATATCGGTTAAAAGAATATAATAATTTCAAAGTATCAAACCGTTGCAATGCATTATTTGAGTCCGGGATAACGGAATAGACCGCGTATTAGAATATCTTTTCGTGTCAAAATGGCTAATACATTAAGACTGTACTTTGTTTAGTTAGTTTTAATACCTTAGTTTATACTAGTATATGCAAAGATATGCGGGTGATTCTACGCTATTTGAATTCAGACGGCCGACGGAAAAATTTCGTGTAAAACTGATTGTATTAATGTTTTTGAATATTTAAGCATTAAAGACTATTATCTTTTAGATGGACCATCCAATTAATTCACTACAACTATTTTATTTTAGCATTAATAGCTGAAAATAGTCATAAATGTATACTCCCTTGGCCTGTCCAAAAATTAGTTTTTATAAATATGCTCGACGTTCAATTTTTGCTAACTTGGCAGAATGTTTTTTACCTTAATCATACACGTACATAAACATTCAAACATATTTCATAAATAAGCATTGAGAAAATATTTATTAATAATTTTTAAAACAGGGTTCCCATTAGATAAGAAGCAAGAAGATCGAACCCTCTGTTGAAATTAGAGTGAGATTTTAAAAAATACAGAGAATTTTTTTAAAAATCTGAATTCCACTGGAGATTACTTTGATTCAATTTAACAAGCGTGAAAAAATCGCGAGTAAATCCGCATCGATTTCTTTTTTGTGTGTGTGAGATTTCCTTTAAAAGCGAGAGATTCTCGTGGTGTCGCACTCTATCGGAAACCCTGATTATTATTCCTTGCTTATTTTTTATGGTGAAGGTTAAAATACATTTTATAAATGGATTAAAATGTCTACAAGTACTTGGTAAAAAAAAAAACTAATCCAAAGTGCTCTCATGATATTTAATTTCTAAAAACCCCTTCGCATTTATCATTAAAAGATTTTGTCAACGTTTGCATTCCTGTCAGAGCAAACCTAAAATTAGTCTTATAAGTGGAAGCCTTTAAGTTCATAAAACCAGTTGGACTTTCTGAGAAAACTTTATTTTGTTAACCTTTTTCCCACTCAAACTTTTGAGTTACAGCTATACAGATAAAGTTAATTTTAATATGTCTCTATCTATCTTTTTTTAAATATCGTACTAAGCAATTTATTTCATATTTAAAGTAATGTTCACTTTAAGTTTGCACTCACGTTTGGGAGGGGCAAACAGCGGAAACCCAACAGGAGGTCCCTGCGACCTCCCCAAAAGTTCCAGTTATCCCACGAATTCTTATGGGTCAGTTCACCCAATTCACAGACACCCCAAAAAGTCAAAATTCTCTGAAGCAAAAAAAAAAAAAATGCCGCTCTGTACAAAACTAATCCTTTTCTTGTTAAATCGTCAGACTTAATTTTACAACATAGCATTTTTAATACAAATCAGGGTTCACAAGGTTTTGGACACTACGGTAAAAACATTGGTTTAAACCGTCCTGTCCAAAACTAAATTTTAGTTAAATTTTATTTTTTGAGCAAATATCAAAAGCAGAATAAAATCAACTAAAAATATTTTACTAATTTAAAACTTTAAAATAAAACAAAATTTATTGTTTGTGAAAACGTAATTTAAATGTATATCCCACTTGGAAGTCGCATTCTAATCTGATAACATAGGAATTACAATTCTTCAATTAAAATTTTAATTAGTACTCACAAGTTAATGTAATTTTGTTTTTAACTAGTAAAACTTTCTACAAAGATGATTCAAATAAAAGTATTCAAAATATCGTCAGCACCATGCTAAAATTACGAATGTGGAAATTGGCACTTTTTAGGAGAGCCAAAACACGGCATATAATTTTTCCCACCTGACGCATTTGTCTCTTTTCAATTTTTTAATTTTTATGGATATCTTAAAGTAAAACTATCGCTCGAAGGTATCATTTTAATTTTAATTATTTGTAAAATTGGAATTTGAAAAACACGATTTTTCACATTCGTTATTTTAGCATGGTGCCGACGATATAATGCAACCATTGACTAAATGCAGTAAATGGTAGTAGTGATGAAATAAGTTAATTCCTGTATGTATGTTTTCATATATTCATTTAATTTTCGAAGTAGCTTCTAAAAAATGTTGTGTCTGAGGAAAGTTTGATTTCATCTCCCTTCTTTTCTACCTTTCTCTACATAAAATTTCAAACCATAAATGCTCTTGGTTCTAATCTATGTTTTTTTTAATATTACGCTGCATAGATGAAAATGACATCTGTTCGCTTACTTACTATTCTGGATTGATGAAGAACAACGGATGGAATAACAGAGTTGCTCACCTATTACATGCATCAAAAAAGATTTTTAGTCAGTGATAGAAATAAGTGGTCGTTAGTCGAGCGAACATTTATTTGAAAGAACCAAATTTAATTCCTTAAATCTTCACTCATCTTGACCGATTCATCTAAATGATAAACGTGTCAAAGGAATTTTTAAATGCAATTCATTTTGTTTTTAAAAACGTTTTTCTTCTGCGCATTTTATACATCTTTTTTTCTTAATAGGAGAAAAATGTTGCTCAATATTTCTTTATATTGTGTAGGGATGCACCGATTAATCGGCCATTTTGCTGATTATGAAGAATCGGTAAAAAAAATTAAATAGACCCGTACCAAGAAACTATGATAAATATTTTTATTAACAGTAAATGAATGTAATTTTCTTAAATCCTTACTGTAACATGCAGTATAAAAGTACAGATTAAAAAAAGAACAAATAGGTCATACTATTCGTAAAACTGCATGCACCAGTACTTTGCTGATGTTATTAAGTGTAAAAAAAATTGTAATTGAAACATTGAATCTTTTCATTAAATGAACTTCTTGAGGAAAAAATACTAGTTTTATTAAAACACGAAACTGAAAAAAAGTAAAATTTAGATGCCTGTGTTTAGAAATAAAGTTGTGAAATTAATCTATGGCTATTTGGAATAATTTATTTAAAATCTATTTTATTTATGCTGTATTTATTTTCTTTTAAATGAATCACATTTATTAAAATGTTTCTGCTTGCTAATAAGAGTTTTACAGCTTTCTAAATAACATAATTTTTTTCTCCTTTTAAGATATTAATTTGCTTAAAATCATCAGTGCATTCAGTACATTTGGGTGCTGATGTAGGGGAATGTGGGGCAAAGTGAAATTAGCTGACCTATTTCAAAATGAATAAATTGGAAATTTGTTCTGAAAATTACTGTACATAAAGAAGGAATAATGTATTTTGTGAAGCAACTTGTGTTGAATTTTTTTTTTTTTTTCATTTTTGACAGTTATTTTGTACCATTAAAAAAAGGCTCCTTTTCTTGCAAGAGTGTTTATAAAGTATTTGATGAAGCCTTTCCATAATTATTTCGAAGTATATTGTATTCCAGTATGAATAATTATATTTAATTGTGCAAGTAAAAGTTGCTTTTTTTTAACAATCTCCACCCGTGATGTGGAGAAAGAATAAACTTACTTGCGATAAAACCTATCATTTCAGTATCTGAGCAAATCTTAACGGAGATTAAAATAAACTTTTTGGACAGAATGAAAATTAGAAAAGAAAACAACTATTATTTTATTCATTTATTGATTATATTATTATTTGTATCTCTTGAGATATAACTTTGATCCGCAAAATTCCCTCCCCCCTAAGTTCCACATCATATTTGCACATTTTTAAGAATTGAAATTAATATTAAATACACTTGCTTTTACTCCATTTAGTCATTTATCTTACCCTTTGAATTCATGGAGCTTCACATAAAATACGAAGAAAATGTTGTTTCTGTCCATTTAATACAAAGCTAAGAAACTAAAAAGGCACTATCGAGCTTCTTTAAGCAAATAGTAGACATAATTGCCTATATCCTTGCAAAATTGAAGCCCTTTCCAAAGTGTCCTTCATATAAATTTTTGTACCTACTTGAAGGCGAAAATCATCGTTTTACAAAATATACTTAGGTTCAAAAAATATTTTGAAAACAAAGGAATTAAAATGCAGCTAAAAAAATTAAGGTATTACTTCTATGAAAGTTAACGCATTGTTGGGAATTAATTAAAATTATGCAACTGAATTCCTTTTTGCATTAGAAAAATAATGGAAACCTTCAATTTTGTTGAAAATGAAATATTTTAGGTTTTTATAGTTCAGTTAACAGTTAATTTTCATGACTTTTAAAAAGTGACAGTAAACCGATAAATTAGCCTACTCCAAAAATTACAAATATATGGAGCTTTTATGTTTACAATAACTGGTTAAAAAAATACAAGGGTTCAAAAGTGCAACATTAGTGTGAAGGATGTTCAAGTGGGCCAATTTTAATTGCATGTAACACCTAAAATGGAAAATTTTAATCCAAAATATTTTAGATATTTTTATATATGCAAAAAATGAACCTGTGTACCAAATTTTATAAAAATCTATTACCATGCAGCCACTACTTCTTTTCTAATTTTTGCTCATTTCACGTGGAATGACCCAATAGAATGCTGCTGTTGTGATTTTTTTTTCAAACTTGAGAATCAAAAAGATACTTTTATGACTCTCGAAGCTAATAGTAGACATAATGCCTCTTAACTGTCAAATTTTCGCAAAATTTGACAGTTGTCCGAAGTGTCCCTTATTTAAATTTTTGTGCCTAAACAAAGGAGAAAATCGTTATTTTGCAAAATGTTTAAAGCTGATTTTGCAAACAAAGGAGTTTAAATATAACTCCAAAAGTAATGTATTTGTTTTATGATACTTGGAACTTTACTGGGTATTAATGTAAGCGAATGCTAATGCATTCTTTAAAGCTCGAGAATAAAAAATAAAATGGTTAATTTTGAGAAAACTGTGTTATTTTCAGTTTTTACAACTCGGTAAAAAATTAACTATTACAATAAAACTATTAAATGCGAGACTGATAAATAACCTTATTCCATAGCTTACGGCAATATAAAACTTTTTCGTTTAAATGACATAAGTAATAAAATATAAGGCTTCTAACATACAAGATTTAGTATTTGTGCGGATGATGCTCAATCATGCCAAGTTTCAGTTGCATGTAACAACTAAAATAAAAAATATTGAGCCAAACTATTTTAGATATTTCTATATATGCACAAAATGAACCTGTATACCAAATTTCATAAAAATCTATTACCATGCGGCCATCCCTTTTTTGTCTCATTTCACATGGAATGACCCTATAGGAAGAAATATTCTATTCATAGACATTCTCGAATTCCAAAGTTGCGTGCTGAATCGTTTCGAAAAAAAAAAAAAAAAAAACACAACCTCTGTGTTGAACGATCTGTTGTGGTTATGCGTATTTAGGACTTCAATCTCGAAAATAATTCAGAAGGACAGCGGCGTACGCAGACAAATCATTTCAGGGGGGGCTGAACCGAGACTCTTTGGGAGGAGGGGGCGGGGCACCTCATAAAATGTAGCTAAGAAAAGTAAATGTTTCGAATTTGTGAAATGCTAATTAAATGTGACAAAAGTACATCACTGAAAAAAATATCATTATAATTTCTTTAAAAAAGTAAAGCATTTTGATGTAAACAGAAAATGATAAAATTAAAATTTGAAATTTTTTTTCTTCCTTGGCGGAGGTGTTATTAAATCAAATGCTTGCAATATTTCAGAAAATTTGTGTCTTAATATCGTTAATTTTGCTATTGATTTTACTATTATTCCTATTATTGGGTTTCAATGATGAATGAACAAGCATTATTCTGCGTTTCTGAAACATCTATTTGATATAAAAACTATGAAAATTGAATTGAATAAGATAATCATGCAAGTGATATACAGTAAAATAGACGAGTCAACACCTTTAAAAAAATCTTTTTTTTTTTCCTTTTAATTTTGTCTCATACTTAATTATTTGACTTGAAAACTTTTCTGATTTTGCGATTTTGGAAAGAAAGGAAGCGGAAAAAAAGATTAAAGTTTAAATGAAAAAAAATATCGTTTCGGAAATTTCGGAGGGGGCTGCAGCCCTATCAGCCCACCCCCTGAGTACGCCACTGCAGAAGGACGTTCCTTGCCCCTATCATTAAATGCGCGAGATCTGAAATGTATGAAATCGGCAGCTCCCCTTAATCAGTTCAAACGTATTTTAAAAACAGACCCCGGGAATTTTCCGAGTTTGTGGTTTTAAAAGTGCAATATCTTTGTAGTTTTTAGAGGGAAAAGAAGTTTGAGGACGTTACTCCATACCCGGAAAAGAAAAGTTAAAAAAGCGATTTTATGGAAGAGAAAGAGGGGATAAGGGACTCGAACGATTTTTTTCAAAATGCCGCTCTAAAACTGCTGTTTTAGACGGTTTTGGAAGGAGAAATTGGACTACCCACACACGTTTTTTTTTTTTTTTTCTTTCTCATTTGTAAAGTGTTCACTAGACAATATTTAGTCATGTTAGGGGAGAAGCAGGTTGGGGACAGTCTCACTTTTCAAAATTGAATCTATAGGAATGCAGTTTTATATGCTTAATTATATTAGAGCGGGATCGGAGATTCTCCCCCGATTTTTCTTTTCGGAAAAGTCGCTCTTAAAACCGCAGTTTTAGAAACGATCTTTGAAGGTACTAAATGGTGAAGAAATTGTTTGACAAGTAAGGTGTTTTTTGTTGAATATTTTTTTGAATTGAAGCGACGGTGACGTCACATGGTCGGTTGGCTTTTTCACTCTTCGACCGTGGAGCTTTTTGCAACAGTACGAGTGGAAACATGTTTTTCTCCGCATTCACAACGCTGTTCACTAGGGTGGAGCGAAAAAAATGAATTTTTGATTTTCGTAAACGGGTACCTTTCATTTACTGTGAATGAGGCTAAGTAACAATTCTGTAAAATATTTCACTTTTGCGACGTTATCTTTAGTCTGCGCATTGGGCCTAAAGTTTTGAAAATTTTGATTTTTTTAGGATTTTTCAATTTTTTAAAAAAAAATATTGCAAATGATAAAACTAGTGACGGGTGGTTATTAAATGGAAGAAAAAGGTTTGAAATATACAAAGAATTTCTTTAAACCATTTTAGATTACGATTTCAGTCTGCGCATTAAGCCCAAAGTTCATCAAATTTTCCGAAATTTCCGATATTTTCAATATTGAGCAAACATTTTTATAATTTAATATTTCCTCTCAATAATTACTTAAAGTGCCTTCAAAACATTTTCTTAATCATTTTGTTGTTTCTTTGAACTACTCAACTCTTTGCTTGCTCATTGAAATTACCCAGGACTCACCACGAGGAATAGGCAGGACTTTGGGTGCCACCCGCGCTCCTCTTTTGCTTCCAACCATATAGTGCACATATTTACACTTCTTAGACAAGTCAGGAACAAAAAAGTGTTTCTTTGCGAAGGAAATCGTTTGCATTGGTTTTGATGGATGCGCTACAAAGACAGGAAAATACAAAGGTGTAACGCGGAAACTGGAAGAAAAACTTGGTAAACCTCTGTAATGGGATATTTGCCAATTAACATTTAAATGGACTTAATTTGCGGCTTTTGGACCTACCAGTGAGACTTACCAGTGGACCAAAGTGATTTTTTGGGCCTGTTGGGACGAAGCTAAACAACATGTTATACTTTCAAATCAATTTAATATGAACCTATAGAGTTTGTCATTGATCAGATCGATGGTGACAATAAAAATGATTTAAGTTCTGAGCAACAGTAACTTCATGAGATGAGTAAGGTCGTTTTGACTGGAAACATATCCAAAAAATTATGAAACAGAAGTCCAAGAAAGCTTTCCCAAACCAGATGGTTGACTACAGCAAACATAATCTTTAGACTATAATTTTTAAAAGAGTTTGTAACTTTCGCGGTAAAAGTGTCCTTGCTTTTATAGGATGAAGTGCAGACGTTACTGATTTAGCTATGAATTTTAGTGAGATTATAAAGAGTTACATTTATTTCTCTGGGAAGAAGCAGAAAATTGTATTCACATCCATTCAAAACAATGTATACTTGGCACCCTAGAAATATGCTGTTATCGATATCAATATATATAAAAATGGATGTATGTATGTTTGTTCCTTATACAAATCCAGTTTTTGTCGGATTTTCATCAAACTTGGCACAGAAGTTCCTTTATGTGCTAGAATTCACATAGGCGGGGTTTTGAAATTCTAAAAAAATCCAAAAAGCTCAAAGTTTAATTTTTTGTCTCAAAATGGCCATTTTCTTTCCATTTTGAATACATAGAATAATAGAGATAAGATTTTAAGCATACAAATTGACCAAATTTAACACACAAATTTAAATAGGAGTATTTCCCAACAAAGATTACGATTAACAATGAACTATCAATTTAAGGCTTACCTATTTCATTTTAGCATTTAAAAAGTTTTTATATTCCCATGTGGATAGAATTCATTCAAATATTTTTTAGAGCTATGCTGTATTAATAAGCACCCGGACAACGCCGAGTAATAATCTAGTTAGTTCATAAAAGAGAGCATATAAAGAAACTTGTTTTAAATCGTATTATCAACACTCAATCTAAAAAATAAACGAGCAAACAAGTTCAGAACCCAAAAATAGATAAAAATCAATTTTTATATATTACATACACAAATAAAAAATCAGAATACATCGATATGATTTCTAGTCATGATATGGAAATTACAAAGCCACCTTTTACACGTAATTTAACAACACAATATTTACAAAGATTACTGGAAGCTGGGAATTTAAATATGATTTCTGAATGCGCTCCTTTTAAACTTCCATTCAAGACTCAATCAATTGAAAGATCTGTCAAAAAGCTCACAAGCTCTTCAAAATTGGTATTTAATCACAGGATAAGAAAAAGGTTAGTAAAAACGAGGATATCTGACAGAAATATTTGATCAATTTACGACACAAAGGAACAACTTAACTGTTAAAGACGTATCTAAGAAATGTAAATACGTGCTCATATTGGTTGGAAGGAAGGGCTCCCGTGTAGGACTTGAAGTGCGGTAACCTCTTCGTGGTGAGTCCTGGGTAGTTCAACATGAGCTAGCGAAGAGTTGCACGGTTTAAAGTAATAAAGAAACGAATGAAGTTAGGTTTGAAGACACTTCAAGTGAATATTGAGAGGAAATACTGAGTTAAAAAATGTTGAAAATATCAGAAATTTTGGGAAATTTGATGAACTTTGAGCGTAAAGCACGAACTGAAATCATAATCTAAAATAGTTTTAAAAAATTCTTTGTGTATTTCAAACCTTTTTCTTCCATTTAATAACCACCCGTCACTAGTTTTATCATTTGCAATATTTTTTTTAAAAAAATTAAAAAATCTAAAAAAAAAATCAAAAATTTCAAAACTTTAGGCCAAATGCGCAGACTAAAGATAACGTCGCAAAAGTGAAATATTTTACAGAATTGTTACTTAGTCTCATTCACAGTAAATGAAAGGTACCCGTTTACGAAAATCATAAATTCATTTTTTTCGCTCCACCCTACTGTTCACAATAGGCTAGATGCCGTAATATGCAATCTAGCAAATATGCAACCATGCATTTCTAAAAACTTAAATGTCGTTTTCACAACTAAAACTTCAAAACTGCACGCAGAAAAAGTAATTGGATTGCTCTTTTTTCGAATCCAATCTCCATAGTTAAATAATTGACTTAAACTAATGGATAACGGAATTGAAAAAAAATTGTTTTGCATATAGATGCAAAACAATTTTATGTGTGAAAAGCTGAAAGATTCAACTATATGGTGTCACTAGTTTTGTTTCTCAAGGCGTGCTTTTTGCGAAGCCGGAAGTTTGGGCGCAGCAGATTTGGCGCCGGCGATTGGGCGCGAGGTCTTTAGGGCGCAGGAACATTGGGCGCAGGAACATTGGGCGCAGGAACATTGGGCGCAAGGACTTTAGGGCGCCGGGCACATTGGGCGCGAGGACTTTTGGGCGCGAAGGCTTTTGGGCCGCCGGTACATTGGGCGCAAGCGCTTTTGGGCAACCGGAGCATTGGGCGCCAGAGCTTTTGGGCGCAAGAGTTAACTGCCAAACTGCCGGGGGGGGGGGTAATGAAAATTCACCTATTTTAGTGCGCCTAAAATTTCGGTGCGTAGGTCCACTGATCCACTTGACTGTGTGTTAATCAGGCTCTGTTTAACCCATTAACCGCCCAAACTTGAAATCATTTTTTGTTTTTGATACAAATCATATAAGTTATTATTTTGAGCCGTATTAGCTGCGTAGCGTTGGTATTAGCTGCGAAAAGAGCACAATTTCTCTTACATTTAAGAAAAATAGGGTGTTGCTTTGACGCAACGTCATCGGAAAAGGGGTACGGACGCGAAGTAGTTTTATTTGATACAATTCAGCAGTTTCAATGCGTTTTAGCCAGGTAAAATTTTAATGAGCTTTGATATGGTTTTGAAACGTGCAGAGAACTTTAGTAGAAAGTGAAATTTATTGTTAAAAAATCATATAATTTTGTTTAATACAATTTAAATTTAACAAAAACCTGATTATCCAAGGTCATATATCATAAACTTCGTTGCAATCGGGGTGGAGAGCAATGTCATAAGCATTGCAACGATAAAGTTTGACAATGGCAATGGGGCCGTCAGCTCGATCAAGAAGGCGTCGGACTCGTAACCGGAGGTTCCCGGGTTTGATATTAGCCGATTAAAGATTCACCGTCGTTACTAATGGTGGATGGGCGACTTAAAATAAGGGTCATGGTCACAAAGTCCTCCAAGTGAAACGATACCTCTGGCGGTACTAGACCAGGGGTTTGCTCGGCTTTTTGTCTGGGTCAAAAGAACAGAGCGCTCGGAGCTAAATCGGACTTCCAACTTAATGGTGCTCGTAAAAACGGAAGCCGTTCTTTTTCCGCCTTAAATCGGGTAGATCTGTCTCGGGCTCGGGTACCCGAGTGGTTTCAGAAACAACAACGCAGTGGCAATACTTGCAGTAGCCTTTTGTTATTTGTAAACCTTGCTGTAAACTGCCCCGAGGTACTGGCATTGGTAAACTGAATTTGCTTGGCCGTCCTGTAGCTGAACTTTTCTTCTGTGTATATTTATCAAAGTGGGGGGGGGCGGGGGGCTGCAAAACATTAAGTGCAACCTCTCGTCTAAAATCCAACAGTGACTTTCTATGTTTCCTTCTTCAGCATTGAAAGTTAGCCTTGAAAGTGTCCAGCATTTGTTTGCGCAACATCGAAAAATCACTTTTTCTCTCGGTCTATAATTCTATAATTTAAAACTTGACTATCGCACAAATAAACATTACCAATTTTCATGTTACATTGCTCAATGATACAAGGCTGAAGAACAGAAACCTTTTTCATCTGAATACTAGAGTAGTGAGAAACGTTCTTCACAGGCTCAATTTTACCGTAAGTAGAACCTCGAATCATCATCAGCAGAGTTTTTATTTATTTTTATTTTTTTTTAATCTGTTCTTATGCTTCTTTAACTAAGATATCTTGTTCTGGTCATTTTAAAAGGCGGAGACGGAAAAAAAAGCTTGCAGAGTCAAAACGCATAGAATAAAAATGAAATCTATGCTTTCGGAAAAGCAGTTGAGACAGAGAGTCTGACTACCCCTTTTCCGCTGACGATGCGCTCACGCGACACCTGCTTTTGCTTTCCTTCCCTCCCCCACAGAATCAGTTTCTGAGTGGAATTTTTTTATAAAAGTGACCTTGACTAAGAGTATTTCATATACAAACCCAAACTTTTTTGATTGAAAAACAGATCACAAATTTGAACAAAAACAATTATGTTAGAACCACAATTTTTATTACATAAAAAAAAATGTTTGAGTCAATTTTTTTACGAAACGTGTTTCTGTTGTTGTACTTAAACCTAAAACTGAAATCGATACAAACATTAGTTAAATGGCGATTTTTTTTTATGATTTTTTATAATGACCGTTGCGTCAACGCAACACCAGCGGGTAATGGGTTAAAATTAACGGTTTTAAACAGCGTTTCGAAGCTGCCTTCGAAAGTAAAGGGTAAGGTTCGGGGAACTCCTACATTTCCCCTTTCTTAGATATGCTTCCTTTTGTTTTATTTGATTAAATTATTGATAAAAATACTGTGGAAAACCCTCCCCACAGTTTTTCTGCTCTAAAACCGTGTAAATTCTCTCTTTTAGCTTTTTCACAATAACATTTGCAATTTCCAGCCTGATATATTTCCTATTTTGAAATACAAGCATTTGCGGCTCTAAGAATAAAATAATAATAATAATAATAAAATTGTGGAAACAACACAATCGGGAAATATTTACATCGATTTATTTACATTTATTTACAAGTGCAGTTTTAGTACAAGATCCAACATGAGCGACAAGAAATTCAATTAACAAAAATGGAATTCGGAGATGCGCGCTGCTCTGCTTCCGCGTGGCCTCTCATGCTTTTCCTTTCTCTCGCGCGGTATCTAGGTGCGCCACCTAGCGGGTGTTGGCAACGCCACAAAATAATAATAATAATAAAATAATAATAATAATAATAATAATAATAATAAAATAATAATAATAATAAAATAATAATGTAGTAATAATAATAATAATATAATAATAATAATAATAATAATTGTAATATAGTAATAATAATAATAGTGACAATAATAATTACATTTTGGACGGATGTGGTACTTTTCATTGATAATTTATTTTTTCATTTTTTTTTTTTTCATATCGCGGATCTTGAATCTCTAGTTTACTTTCGCTTTTTAATTTCAAGTACTTAGAATTACCAGTGAGGTTATATTAATTACAATGGCATTTTGACTTTTCTTCTTTATAAAAAATATTTTGACAGCGCATGTATTTTTCTCCACTGTGATTTTCATGGTGATATTTTTACAGGAAAAATGTAAAGAAGTTGCGGCCCCTATGAAGCTAACTTGTTTATTTATATATTCCCACTTTTTTGTTAACCCGAAGCTTGGCTGTGGGCTTTTTTATGCACTAAATAAATATCTTTCGCCAATAAAGTGTACATTTCGACAGTTTTAAGTTAATTATATTGCATAAAATTTGAAGTTTCTAAACAATATTCAAAGATTGCATTTTTAATTTTAAATTTTTTAGATAAAATACTAAAGTCATTTTTATTCCACTTTTTTATTTATTGCTAATATTATTTTTTTAAGAATGTGGAAGTATTCACTCTCCATTTTATTATTTTTTTTTTTTTTGAATCACTAAAACGAAATTGGCGGCGTCATTTCTGAGAAAGTGGAGGGGTGTAGCAGCTCCCCTCCACCATGACGACTGCCCTGGACACAGGGCAGACACCTAGTCTGGCTTGTGATTGAAACGCAAGGATACTTTGATTTCATCCAGTAAGCTTACCTTGAGCAAGACAAACGATTCTAAATGGCTTAGCTTGAAAATAAAGTCGATAACTATGGCGGAATTGAATTTATTTTCTAAACGGAAGTGAACTTTTCATGTTGTTACCATGATTACGTTTTATTACCTTTAGTTTGCTTCGTTCTTTTTCCATTAATAATTTTAAAAATGTATTTGTTTTCGTAGCAACTCAAACTCCAAATATTAAAATGAGTCAAATGAAACATTTTAATTGTTGAAAAATCGTCTGCTTTTATTTTCTCAGTTTTTAAGGAATTAAAATTTCTGTAAATTATAAAAATATCGTATAAATTACTGTATTGCAACGTTCTTTCTAAAATGTTTCATTTCAAAAAATGTATTATTTTGTTTTTAAAGCTAGATAAGAAAACTTCTTTCTTTTTTTAAACTTTGGTAAGACTTCTGTTGATTTCTGTAAGCAATGAAATTGTTCTCATTTCCTCTTTCGTCTTATTTTTATGTCATACTTTTCAGGAATTACAGTTGATTTATAACTAAAATTGGGTATTCTTTCTATGATACAAACTTATTACTCCTGATTTACTGACTGTAATTTACAATGCTAACGTTTCCTTCATATAAGTATGGAAAATAGATAAATTTATGCTAATTTTGGAAAGAAATGTTCAATTTGCCTTTCGTTTAGAACTTGTACGAGTTCCAGTTTGTTGTTAGATTCATAATTAATTGAATGCATTAACATCAAATACTGCATTCTCTTATTACAAAAGTGTTAAAACGAATTTAACCCAATAAACTAAACGTTTTGAAATTCTCAACCTCAAAGTTAACGAAACTCTACAGAGGTAGTAAAATCACGACAGTAAAAACAAGATTTTTTGGTACAATTTACATGGAGTACATAACATACCCTTTACCTAGCCCTAAACCCCAGGAAAAGTGTGAAATGTTCTCTCTGCACAAAGACCGCGCCGGTCTTTGGAGAAGTAGGAACCGTGCTTTCTTACTTCTTCCGCGCTCAAAAAGTCCGGATCCCGAAAAATCACCTACGCCCAAAAATTCAGGAACCAAAAGTCTCTCGCTCCCAAACGTCCCCAGCGCCTAAAAGCCCTTGAGCTCAAAAGGTCTCCACGCCCAAAAGCCCTCGCCCCCAAAAGTCATCGCGGCCAAAAAGTCTTGCGCTCAAAAAATCTCGCGCCCAAAAGCCCCGGCACCCAAATGTCCCGGCACCCAAATGTCCCGGCGCCCAAAAGTCTTCGCGCCCAAAAGTCCTTGCGCCCAAAAGTCCCGGCACCCAAAAGACCTCGCGCCCAAAAGTCCCGGCGCCCAAAAGGCCTCGCGCCCAAAAACTGGGCGCCCAATGTTCCCAGCGCCCAATGTTCTTGCACCAAAAAAGCCTCGCGCCCAATTTTCCGCTCCAAAAAGCCGGCGCCCAATCTGCCGCGCCCAAACTTCCTAGACTTTTTGGGGTGGAGTTTTTAACATTTCAGCAATTATCAACCAATGTGTTTTAAAATTCTGCGATGGTGAATTTTTGTGTTTTGTACGTCTCTTAATATTAAGAGTTTTTGGAAGCAATACCCAGGAAACCATTCAAAATTCAAGACATTAAAAGGAAAGTTAGCACAATCTTCAAAAATTCTTTTTTGAGCGATTGGAAAATATTGTCTCATTTCCAAAAAAAAAAAATCTTCACCAATCATAGTTTTTCCGCCCAACTCGAAAATAATAATAATAACAATAAAATACTTTTTCCGAACCACACTAATATGCATTTCAGTATAAATGTACTTCGGTCGCTATAGTTAAAACAAAATTTTATTCATAATTCAGTACACTTCGAAATCGGTTATCGCGAAAAATCAACGAGGTTTGACTACATTGAGCATTGAGATGAACTGAAGACATGAATGGCCATCAATGGCTACAAATTTACTACCTCCCAGGACCAAGTCAAACTGTGTGTTTTCATCGATATATAATCTTAGGTGGTTAACTCTAAAAGGAGCATCATCAGCGCAAGTTTGAGTCGTTTTTTTAACTATCCGGATGCCATTTTATGCTGGCGGAAATAATAGACGCCATCCAGCGACTTTTGACCCAGGCATGCCTCCCTCATTAAGTGTCGACATTGAAAAGACGCAGCAGAGCTCTTTTGAATGCTTCATTTTGGAGGATTGGGAGATGGACGTCTTAGTTAAAAGTCGTTTTCGCTTTCGAAACTAAAAATGACCATTATCTACCTGGCTGCTCAATTTCCTTAACGAAGTAGCTTGAAAATAGGCACCATGTTCTTTGCGCACAAAAACGGTAGTCAATTTATCGTTGCCTCAGGGGATATCTAACTACTATATCTACTGTTGCTTAGATTTGTTGTTGACTTCAGAAGTGCTCTTATAATAAGGGTAAATGTGAAACCCTTTTTCCCACTGGCATTTCTTGAACGTTTCCTTTTTACATTGGGAGGTATGTGACTCGCAAAATGAGCGAAGGTTAGTGGGGAAAATGCATTACTGACATTTAAAAGACGAAATTGTAACTATACTTCATTGCGCGTGAGTAAACCAGATGAAATAATTCGTATTTCCAGATAAATCTCCGCAATAATCATTTGAAATGAAAAATAGAAAAAAAAAATCAGAAAAGAGACGTACGCACCATTAAATTAAAATTTAGAAATTCATTCTTAGAAAATGTAAAAGTCGCTAATGGTTCAACTACACAGGAAGCTATTATGTTGGGGCCATCACGAAATTTTGTCTATGCTATGAATTCTTTGATCTAACGCGAAACCCTTCATGTAGTCGCTACTACAAAATTCTGCTGTTCGCAAATCTAGGAACATTTCGATAGTTGGAAACGGGCGAGTTTAATTGAATTGGCGTTAAACTTTGGCACCGATGGTTGCGCAAAGATTAGTTTCCTCTCATACGTAATAGGGTGGATCGCTCTTCTATGGTAAACAAAAAAGTTTTGTTAATCCAATTCGATCTATGCAAAGATGCTCTATGACATGGAGATTAAGTTTATGTAAAGTATAAAAAAATTAAATAAAAATTTGAACTGCTACAAAGAGGTTGAATTTTGGGAAAAATTGTGAGAATCGCTTAATTTCGGTTTGATATTTTTTCTTGCAAAATGATTATTTTCTCACAATTAAAAAACTCAAAAGTGATAATTACACAGGCCAACGATGAAAAAACTTTTTTAATGAAAATACCTTATTCTTATGTTGTTTAGGTTGCTGAATCCAAATATGATGCTTAAAAAGTTGTATCACCCACCATTTATTCACATTTTATAGTTACATTCATGAAATAAAGAAACATTTTTAGAATTTAACAGCTTTTTCATAGTTAAGATAACATGAAAAAATAGGTCTAATGAACAAAGATGATGTTGGCAGCACTGCTGAAACACATGCTACAACATGATGGGGGATTACTGTTGGTCACTTCACCGGGAAGTTCAGCAAGCTATTCATCGCAGGAAAAGCTACACAAGAAGCTTCAAGGAAAAAAGGGAAAGAAAATATAAAGCAATTCCAGTTGACAAGTGAACCTTGTATCATCACATAAAATTACTATTCCAAGTATTTTACTGTAAATAGAAACCATTTTTACGATTCTACAGTGTTTCATTGATTTCCCTATATACTGTAAATGGGTATTAGACTATATAATAAAATACATTTTGCTTGGAAACTAAGGGTGATACATAAAAACTACAAGCAGATTTGGATTCAGCACATAAAAATCCATCAAGATCAGCTATTAAAATTAAAAAAGTTTTCAAAAAGGTTTTTTTTGTTGGCCTGTGTTATTGATTACTGAGTGCTAAGTTTTAAATAGTATTAAATAATTAGAAATATTTTATATCCAAAAGCACTCACTTTGCACACAGTCGAATCAGTGAATCACTAGTAGCACAATCCTCACTTTTGTGGATTAAATGGCAGCTTGTTTACCTTTTTTAAAAAATATGTTTTTGTTCATTCATCTTCTAGTTCCATCTCTGATATTTTATCTAAACGCTTTCGCCTATTTGACGATTCATCAGTTTCTAATAATCGCTCTGATGTTACTTGATATATTGATGTTACTTCAAGTTCAATGGATTTGATGGATGTGTGCAAACGGAGTTCGATGTGCGACTCTCCTGCCCGATCAACAATCGCTAAACATCGAGCACGAAACGCTGAACCTGTAGAGAAAACATTTCTAGCCGTAGCAAGAACATTGGACCGGTATAGAATTTCTGACCGAGCAGTCGTATCAGCTCACTTCAAGATTACGTTGTAGATTGAAACAAAATTAGGCAAAAACTAGAAAGATTGTATCACATCAGAGAATCGAGGAAAATTATGACCATGGTCAGTTTGGTTTAAATTTCGATTTTTGAAAAGGTAAGAAAGACTCTTTCAGAAGCAGAAAAGATTTTATCGAAGAACATACGAGGGTTGTTTTTTTTTCAACCTTCGATAGGCTATTAGAAAAAACGGATTCAAATAAAAATTATTTTATTATCAAAAGTAAAGTACAACGCTCTACAATTCTCTACATTATCACCTTGACGATTGAAGCATTTGTTATATCTGTGAACAATCTTTATAGTAGCCTCCTCGTAACATGTCGTCGCCAGTGATTGGAAGTGAGTTGTGACGGACACCGTCACATTTTTGTTTCACATCACACGTTTGTGTTCCATGCCACTTTGGAAGCACGATGCCTTTCCAGACCCAAGTAGGGGTGACGGTCATTGAGATGCCCCCAAGCATGGCAATGTCCGTGACATCATAGCGCTCGTGTAACCCAGCGTTTCCTCCAGCAATTTCATGCATGCAATGGGACATTTTTGAACACCCACCATAAAGTTCCGACCGAGCACTAAGTGACTAATATCTGTTCCCTGAATTGAAGCAGGGACTTGGAGACCCCTGTTTGGGGTCTGGAAAGGCATTGCGCTTCCAAAGTGGCATGGAACCCAAAGACACCGTCACAGCTCACTTCCAATCATTGGCGGCAACATATTACGAGGAGACTATTATAAAGCTAGTTCACATATATAACAAATGCTTCAATCGTCAAGGTGATTCTGGAGATAATTGTAGAGCATTGTACCTTATTTTTTATAATAAAACATTTTTTGTATTTGAATCCGTTTATTTTTATAGCCTATCGGAGGTTGAAAAAAAAAACAACCCTCGTATATATAAGTTTATTTAAAGTTCCTGATTCTAAGTTTATCGTCCATTTGTCTGTAAGTGTTAGAAAAGTGCAAGTCATAGAAAAACGCATAGTAAATTTCTTGTCATCCACTGATAACGAGATGTGACAAAGTTGGTTGGTTGCGATAGAACTTCTGTCAATACAGGAGGTGAAGAGAGAACTAATCAACAGTACCTATTAGATATCTGTGAAGCCATCAACTCCGGACATTTCAGCGATCCATTTGAGAATTAAGCGACATTAACTACATTCATTTTAAAAGTAAACGTAAATAAACCTATGTGGTTTAAGATTAAAACGAAACGCTCAGTGAATCTATGTCATTTGCATCAATAATTCTTTCTCGCTATTTCTAAAATAATTTTCCGGCTACCGGTCACAGAACTCTGACCGGATGGGTTGAAGGCATTGATTTACTTTCTCTCTCCTTTCCTTGTGCTGTGAATGGTTGCTTTGGAATATGGCATTTGTGTACTGTGGAAGTCGGACTTCACATCGAATAGCTGCCACAAGACAGCAACAAATGATTTGGAGGACCCTGTTCTTAAAAGAAGCCTACTTTTCGATCACTTGGAAAATGTCCTGATATTAATGCTAGCAGACGACCGATATCAAATGGGCAATTAGCGCTTCAAAGAATTCTGAAAGCATGCACAGACAAAGATTCTGCAAGAACTGCAACGAATGTTAATATCCAGAGCCTCCACTGTCTGAACGCTTTAGTAATGCCATACTTTTAGAAGCAATAGTAAACTCAGCAAAATCATTACGACAATTAGGATTCTAACAGCTATCCAGAATTTTTCCTGTTTCGCTCAAGCTACACAATAAAGAATAATAAAAGTTTTCACACAGAAGCATCTGCTTCTATGTGTGGACCTCATAACAGAGACGGGTTTATACAAAATCACCTGAAATCACAAAGCCTCCTGCCAGCTTTCAACATGAGCATTGAGCAGAGGTAACCGTCTGCTGTAATTTCGATGGGATTTTAAGTTTAGAAAATACTTAGTATATTTGCAGATTTTTTTCTTGTCATCATTTAGTATTTAATCAACCTAAATCTTACAAACCTTGCGGCAGTGTGACAAACCTTTTCTTTTCTTTTTTTTTAATTCGTCTCCCCTCATATATGTTCCTTAAAATATCTTTTCTGTACAGGTTATAGGTAGGTTATAAAATGATACTTTCAAAAAATTTTTGATTAACTTTGAATTTTTACGAAAAATAGCCTTAAATTTCTGTAGTTCAACTTCCTTGCAAAAATTCGTAACTTCACACAAATGCTAAATGTTGCACTTTTGAACCCTTGTATTTTTTGAGCTAGAAAATGTAAACATAAAAGCTCCATACATTTGTAATTTTTGGATTAGGGCAGTTGATCGATTTACTGTAACTTTTTAAAAGTCATGAAAATGATCTGTTAACTGAACTGTAAAAACCTAAAATATTTCATTTTTAACAAAATTGAAGGTTTTCATTATTTTTCTCACTCAAAAAGGAATTTAAAATATAATAAATAATTTAGATAATGATATAAATATTGTTAGGTAAAAAAATGAGGTATTATTTCTATGAAAGCTAACACATAGTTGGGAATTAATTTAAATTAATTCCCATGTGCTAGCTGTCATAGAAACAATACCTTAATTTTTGAAGCTCTATTTTAATTCCTTTGTATACAAAATATTTTTTGAACTCAAGTATATTTCGTAAAACGATGGTTTTCGCCTTCAAGTAGGTACACAAATTTATATGAAGGATACTTGGAAATTGCTCCAATTTTACAAGGATATAGGCCATTATGTCTACTATTTGCTTGAAGAAGCTCGATAGTGCCTTTTAGATTTCTTAGCTTTGTATTAAATGGACAGAAACAACATTTTCTTCGTATTTTATGTGAAGCTCCAGGAATTCAAAGGATCAGATAAACGACGAAATGGAGCAAAAGCAGGTGTATTTAGCATTAATTTCAATTTCTAAAAATGTGCAGGTATGATGTGGAACTTAAGGGGGAAAATATTGCGGATGAAAGTAATATTTCAAGAAATACAAATAATAATATAATCAATAAATGGATGAAATAATAGTTGCTTTTTTTCTAATTTTTATTCGGTCTAAAAAGTTTCTTTTATTCACTTTCATTTATTAAGATTTGCTCAGATACTGAAATGATCGGTTTTATCGCAAGGAGCTTGTTATTCTTTCTCCACATCACGGGTGGAGATTGTTAAAAAAAAGCAACTTTCACAATTAAATATAATTATTCAAACTGGAATACAATATACTTCGAAATAATTATGGAAAGGTTTCAGCAAATACTTCATAAACACTCTTTCAAGAAAAGGAAACACGAAAGAAATGATTAAGTTTTTCTAAACTTACAATAAATGGTCTCAATGATGAAATTTTACCTTAATTCAAGTTATTCTAATGACAAAAATACCCTGAAAGGCACTAATTAAAATTTGATATTAAATAGAAGACACTTCAATATGCTCCGTAAAAAAATTGAGCAAATTAGGGGCATTCCCTTTTGTTCCAACTAGCATATGAAAAAGTGGAAAAAATGAAAATTTCAGTTTTTTAAAGGACGAAAATTGTGAGACGAATTATTAACTTAGCCCACGTAATTAGTAATAGATAGTTTTACGCTCCGTATTGCTTCTTTTTCTTTATTTTTCATTCAAAGAGCAAGCAGAGTAGTTTGAAATCTGAAAAAAATAAGCAGTTTTCAATCTTTGTTAATATCTCAGACTTTGTGAAAGCTCCAAATAAATTTAACTTTCATCTTTCCTAATAGAGATTTTTGCAGAGAGTGTGAAAAAATTTGTTTTTAAATTATGTATGTTTATAACTTACAGAGTTATAGAGTCGCAAACTGGCTGTCATGAACTCTGAAAATTTAGCGTAAGCCTTAATTTCTGATGTCATTTGCAAAGCAATAAACGGTTCTCAAACTTTCATACTTTGCATTTCTTCATAGATACGCATGATTTACCCTAATAAAATCTTCATTGAAATCTGTGACATGTGAGCCACAGCCGATTTGCTCATTTCACATGGAATGACCCTATACCAAAACTCGACGGTAGCTAAACAACTTGTGAGAGTACCTGCTAGGGACTAGCATCAATCTGTCACTACTGGTGATACACCAACACATTTTGAAAAAATGGCCCGGTCTACCCTATTGAAAAATTAGGACATTCCCGAAACTAAAAAGATGTCGATGATTCAAAATACGTGATCCTAACTCATTGGCGTTAAATATTTGGCGCTGAAGGTCAAGAAAACCGAAAATTTGACGGGAAAAAGTTTTATTCCGGATGGGTGCTTTTTCACCCTAGAAAATTTGAGAATTTCGAAATTTCTTGTACAGAATGATATCCTTAATAGTTATGGTAAATACAGTCCAATGGTTTATTTTCTTAAAATATTTTTTTATGCTTAGCATTCATTTGATAAAGCGAGCAGTAAGATAATTTAATTTCTCGTCGTGAGAATGTATTATATTGTACTTTCCTCACTAAAACAGTAAATATATATATGTTACGGCCAAAGTCCGAAGTGGGCCAGTTCGCGAATTGGCCGGCCACTTCGCGAAATGCCAATATCGCCTCAAAATGAGCGGCCAAAGTCTGATCTTTCCTTGATTTCGGGCTTTGGCCAGCCAGTTCGCGAACTGGCTAGAGGCGATCGGCCAAAGTTGGAAAAAAAAATGTAGTGACACATTTTGTGTGTCATGACCTTTTTCACTTGTCACATTTTGTGCTTGTTTACTATAATGCTAATGATAATCCCATTATATCTGCTACAGAGCAGGGGCGGATACAGAAATAGTTTTCATGGGTTCCCAGAAAAGTAAAAGTGCTTCCCCCCCCCTACATTTTTTATTAAAAAAATCTCACAAAGTTCCTTTAAAAAAGGGGGGGGGGAATATTTTAACATTTTAAGCCGATCAACTATTAAACCAGTGGTTCCCAGCATGGAGGCGATTGCTCCTGAAGGGCGATTGGATTCCTCAAAGGGGCGGTAAATTCTTAAAGGGCAATGGGTATTTAGAAGAGAAAAAAAAAGTAGAAATAAAACTAGCGAAAACCAAAATTGTAAACATGTACGAAACCGGTTGTTCAGAGTTGATCGGAGTGTCTTGAGCTAGGTGGCGTCTTCTGGTGACATTAATTAACGAAGAAAGTAATTAAAAACCTTTAATACATTTTTTGTGCTTTTTGAATTCGAATAAAACTAATTGAACTTAAAATTCAAGTTTAAGAGCTTCCTCCTTGCACCTAGGGTGAACCATAAGAAGTATTTTGTCATTTATTGCTAATTTTATAAATTTTCAAATTGTCAATTTGTTTTAATTCAAATTTTTAGTTTGAACGATTTTAATTCCCCCTGAGTCTAGTGTAGAAAAGAAAATAATATTTCTTGAAAAATGCACTTCTGTTTTTTGAAAAGTACGTCGAAAATTTTGGATGTTTCCCTTCAAATGCTTCA
Source organism: Uloborus plumipes (assembly GCA_038373865.1). Taxonomy (NCBI): domain Eukaryota; kingdom Metazoa; phylum Arthropoda; class Arachnida; order Araneae; family Uloboridae; genus Uloborus; species Uloborus plumipes. Next base: position 120,275 of record JAXGGA010000609.1, read on the forward strand.
GTTATATATCAGTTCACTTTGTGAAAGGAAAAAAGAATAAAGGTATTTTTATTTCTTTATTAATATTTTAAGTTTAAAAATGATTGGTTGATATTGCTTTATTGAGTACATTTTACTTCAAATTAAAGTTAGGTTTTTATATTTTTAATAATATCGATGTTCACTTGGGTCAACTTATTGTTTTTTAGAGGAAGGGGGGGGGGAGGGAACAGGTGTCAGTCAGCGTCTAGAAGGGGACGATGAGCTCAAAAAGGTTGGGAAACACTATTAAAAATTATGTCAAGTTATTCAATATTATTTAACCTAATTAGTAAATGAGGTACGGTATTATTTAGAAACAACTGTCAATATGATTTAAAACAAAAAATTATCAAAACAAAATCATCACTTTTTTCCATCGCAGATGAATGAATGAATGAATCGTGATATATATTATGTACCATTGATTTAGCAAACCCTGAGTATTCTTTTACCCTGTCTAACCCCTGATTGTTATATTATTCCCATAGCAAACCAAAGTGATGTTATTCAAATATGCTGTACATGAGCTTTTTTTAAAAACATAGTTCAAAAATTTTTACGAATGTTATGGAGAAACTAAAAAGCAATTGAACATTAAACATATAGTAAAATTATTTTTATCCTTTTGGAAGCCCCCCTCCTCCCCCCTAAAATCCGCTACTGCCACAGAGTAGTTTTTGGGACGAATCTGCACTCTTAGGCACCTAGGATGGTCTATCAGAAAAAAGGCCAAGGTGGGTAGTAGCGTGATCTCACAATACCAGAAAACTCATAGTCTCTTATGAAAATTTCCTCTCCCTTGGAAAGTAAACGAACAAACTAACAAACAAAAACATAATCACATTATCTACTGAATTAGTTTATTACAGAAACTTATGACTATCATCATTTGATAAAACAAGACGAACTGTTATGGCATTTCGAATATTGCACAAGAGTTTATTATTTTTACAGCTGCAGCGATTTGTTTATCACTTGGTAGTGCAACTGCATCGAACAGTAAGCACATCGCACATTGGCCAGGGAGTTCCGGCCACTTCGCGAAGTGGCCGGACTTCGGGCTTTGGCCGTAACATATACATATGATTGAAATATACCAATCATACCAAGAGAAGTAAATTTTAAGTTAAAAGTAATACATTTTCATTTAATGTGAGTATGTATATGTGATGTCACCTATGTAAGTAAATGCATGTAAAACTAACTTTTTACATAGAAAAAAACAGTTTATTTAAAATAAATTGCAAGTAATATGGAGAAATTTTTTTTAAACTAATCTTTTGAGGCACCCCCCTAAAATGTGCCAATAGACTAGAAAATGAGATTTGCAAAGTTTTAGCTTAATCAGATAATATTAACACGTGCGTCAAAGTGGGTAAAGTTACGAAAAACAGCGACTTTTAGCCAAAATCGTAGTTTTTCCTCTGTAAAACCAAAACTATTCATCTTAGAAGCTTTATTTTGATCTCATTTTGTAGGAAATTTTATTTTATTTAAGTCTAATTTCATTTAAAGTCTCGAAAAAAAATGATTGAATATTTTTTAGAATTTTTCAAGTCAGGCTGCAGCGTAAATCCTCGAAATTGCTTAGAAAAAATAAATCATTAAAATGTATATTAATAAGTTCTTTTAGTAAATTTGATGAAATCTACGGAAAACGTTGACTTTTCAGAAAAAAAAACAGCAATATTATTACGAATATATAATAAATTTATGTCTTTGAAACTCATAGATAAAATAAATAACTGCCAGTAAAGCTTATGAAATGAGCAGTACAAGGGGTAAATGAAGGGCTTGGAGGATGAAGGGGCTAAGTTAAATTTTAAAAAATGAACGCTCTCTACAATGGTAAGCAATCGATACAGGTGAGCAAATAAAACTTGGTAAATCAAACAGTAGATATCAATAGACCAATATCATTCGCACACTAATGACAAAACACGAAAACAAAAAATCTGCAATAACTACAGTAATAAAACTTTGAGCTTAAATTACTCGCAATTTCTGTTTTGTCACTTAACCCTTTCATCTCTTAACCCCTTCAAATACAAAACGCTGCTTTCCTCCTTAGCGGTCAGAGCTGAATATTAGCTTAAAATTTTTTGCCTTGTTAGGGCTTTCGACCCCCTGGGGAAGCGAGAAAACTATGATTCCCCATTATAGGAAGATGCAATCGCCATCTCTATTGTGGGAGGGCCGAGAAATCATTAAGACACCCCACAACACTTTATAAATATAGTATTCATAGTTGTTCGCTTTGCAAGTCTTCAAGCAACTAGTTTGGGACACAATCCTTGAGATTTAATTTAGAATGGCTCCATCTTCGGTTTCCAGAGATCAACAAGCTTGAATTTAAGACAGAAAAACAATTTTTAATAGCCGCATGTCTCATCAAATCACAGGTTCCAAGTTACCTTCTTATCTTACCTTCTATCTTTAAAACTTGCGTCAAATTAAACTGGTGGTCAGAAAAGCTTCAAGTAACTAAAGGGAGTTCTCATTTTTTGTGAAAAAGCTAAGATGCCAACCAAACAATCTAAAACCTACGTTACAAACTTACAACGTAACAAAAACTGTATGATGAGAGGAGAAAGCTGCGAAGAATGCTGAGAGCTCCAAAACCTTTAAAACCGAAGAGTTAAGGATTTGACTTTGATAACCACTTCGATGTTTCTCATCGGGATTCGTAGAACGGATAGTAGCAGCTACAGAAGAGACATTAAATCATCACTGTCAGATTTAATTTTCAGTAGAAACGTCATACCCTTTTGTAGAGAGCAATTTCGTCAACAAAGATTTTAATCTTATCAAAAATCGATTTAGGAATTTAGACTTAGAAGGAGCTGTTGTGTATTGGGATAAGAAATCTCAGTTAGTTTTCTTTAACAAAGACAATTTAGAGGCTAGCAATTTTGATAACTAGTGGTGTTGAAGAGCAGATGATAGGTGTTCCCATCACGCGCGTGTACAAGTAAGAGCTGTATATTCAGTAGTTGAGTATTGGGGCTCAATTGAAAAAAATTATGAAAGGTATTTTGATACCACTGCTGAAAATAGTGGTAGCTTTCAGGAAACCTGCGTTGTTACAGAAATATTTTCCGTATTCAGCCTGTTTCCACCGCATCTTAGAAGTTGTTTTTAAAGCAGTTTTTAGTTGCAAAATGGAAATGCATCTGCTGGTTCTCAAGCAAATATTTTTTAAAATTTCCAGCTGAATGATCTATTATATGTTAGATAAAAAGCAATTCAAAGCAGGTACAGAAGATGATAATATTAGAAATGAGCGATTTAGGTGAAAATTGGAACTCTCTTGTTGTGAAATTAAAAAGGCTCAGCCTAGGGACGATTACAATATTTACCCCTATAAATCGTGTAAAAACCAATTTTATACTAAAGCTAAAAAGACAGTAAATAGTTTAATGATGTTCCATGACACAGCGGAAAGAGGTGTAAAATTAATTCCAGGCTTCAGTTTCTCTTTGACGAAAGACAAAAGAGCAACAATAGCTTTTATTACAAGTTAATGCTGTATGCTAAATGCAGGCAGAGTTTCCTCATTTATCAAAAGGTATCCCATCCAAGATATCAGCAACTTAATTTGTATGTAAAGAGTAGTAAAATGATGTTATATAATTTGACAGTTTAAGTATAAAGGTGCATTAAAACTTTTATTGTCATTTTAACTCTTTTCTTTCCGTCTTAACCCCTTAATACCTCTATTTTAACACAGAAATTTGTTTTATTTATTTCTAAAGTACCGCGAAAATACCCTTTTTTAATGGAAAAAGTAAATCCAACAATAAGCAAATAAATGTAATTGAATATTGTAATGCTTTTAGGTTTTTGCATGAAAATTTCTTATTTTTGATATACTCTACGATTTAACCTGAAAAATGCCAAGTAAATACTTTGGACATGATAGCAAAAATGAATGGGATATCACTTAACAAGAATGAAATTTCCTACAAAATGAGACCAAAGTAAAGTTTCTAAGATGAATAGTTTGGGTTTAGGAAAAACTACGATTTTTGGCTAAAAATCGCTGTTTTTCGTAACTTTACCCACTTTGAGGCACGTGTTAATATTATCCGATTAAGCTAAAACTTTTCAAATCTCATTTTCTAGTCTATTGGCACATTTTAGGGGGGGGGGCCTCAAAAGATTAGTTGAAAAAAAATTTCCCCATGTTACTTGCAATTTCGAGAATTTGCGTTGCAGCCTGACTTGTGAAAATTCTGAAAAATATTCAATCATTTTTTTCGAGACTTTAAATGAAATTAGACTTAAAGAAAATAAAATATCCTACAAAACGAGACCAAAATAAGCTTCTAGGATCAGTAGTTTTGGTTTTACAGAGTAAAAACTACAATTTTTGGCTAAAAATCGCTGTTTTTCTTAACTTTACCCTCTTTGCGGCACGTGTTGATATTATCCGATTAAGCTAAAACTTTGCAAATCTAATTTTCTAGCCCATTGGCACATTTTTGGGGAGTGCCGCAAAAGAAATTGAAAATTAATTTTTTGTGACCACCCTAATGGACACTCTTTTCCTTAGCATAGTACTTACAGATTAATTTTCAAAGAAAAAAGTCTTGAAGTAAATGGCTACTTATAATTGAAAATTAAATAAAAAAAACCTCCTAAATTAGAGTGCTCACCATAGCTATTTTCATGCCATGTGTATTAATGCAATTTTATTACACTAATATGAAAATTGTTTCAAAGAAATTTTGAAATTATTTTGGGAAGATTAGATCCTCTTTTTAGAAATTAAGAAAAACTATTTGTAAAATCGGAATTGTAAAAGAAGAAGAAACAATGAAATGGGTAACAATAAAAATGATCAATTTGCTTATCCTAATTCTAATCATGATAAATTTGATTTTTAATCTGAATTGTGCCTGTGAATGTAATTTAATGCGGGAATTCACTGTATTCTGTATCGTTACTTGAAATAATTGTTTCCTCAGTACTGCCCTGTAAAATAAATGTGACTATATGCAAAGGTTGGGAGACAATTTGCTAATTACTATCTAAGAAGGCGACATAATCTTTTAAATAGTTAGTTAAATTAATCGAGTAATAAGAAGGCGAAAAGCCGCTCCTGAAAACAATTACTTGAAAAGAGTCCGACTCCAATCTCTTCATTATTTCGGTTGCTTTAACGGCTCCATTAGCGATTCCTCCCGAAATTCCCACGTCCCAGCTGCTCTTAATAGCTTCATTTTGTTCGAGATTGATTATTATCTGCCTCTTAATTGCCAACTGATCTTCGGCGTCAAAGTCATTTTTTAACTTCTCGACAGATTTTTAATGATAGACTTGCCCACATTGCCACATTTGTCGCGTAACTTGATTCTCTTTGAGAATGGAACCCAATCTCCGGTTTGTTAGAGCATTTTTTCCTTTTTAAATGTTATCCATTTGGATATTGCTTTTCAAAAAATACCGTGATTTGAATCAAAGGACAGCTACAGTTCAAAACTACTGAATAAATTCAGTCAACATCGTTTCTTGTTTGAATTTAGAAAGCCAAAAATTCATCCAGCATTGTTACTAATGCTAATCAAATTTAGTTTCAATAAATGTGTCTTCCAGCCGAATTTAATCGACTAAAATTCATCGATCAAGTGACAGTCTGCAAAATGACTGCTGATTAATCTCTAGTTCCAACTTTTAAAAGCTAAGATTAAAATCCTTTCTTTATATTTTAGTCTCCCTTTCGCTCTAAAAATCGTTTGAGCGAACGAAAGGGAAAGATGAAAAACTCAAATTCTGTTTCCAACCCGCCACATGGAATGTTGACGATTCTGAGACGCGGACTCACATTTTGAAGGTGATATACTTTTCCGCATCATTAAGATTTAATTCATTTCCTTTATATTGGGCGCTCTTTAGTTGTGAATTCGATTTATTTATTAATTGCTTTTACTGCTCCTATTATTGTTTTTTTTAAGCAAGCAAAAAGGAATAAAATAGCTTTTAAAACTATTATTATTATTGTGAATCCAAAAGCATGAAGAAATGAATAAAATCACACCCTTTTTTACTTCTGCCGTCATAGTTTCAAGCCAAATCTTCCTGCAATTCATTTTGAATGATTTATTTTTAGTTCGTTTAATAAAGGAAAAATAAATTTTACATTTTGTGCCTGCATGATTCTACTTCTCAAACAAGAAAGGGGGTTATCAGTTTGACGTGTCTTCTTTCGATCTGTGTATCTGTCTGTGGTATTCTAGCGCCTTAACGGATGGAGCGATTTTGAACTTGTTTCTATTCGAAAGGAGAGTTGATCGAGAGTGTTCTTAGCTAGGATGACATTGACTAACGAAAGCATTAAATAAAAACCTTTTAAAGGTTTTTAACTATTTTTGAAGTGAAAACAATGGTGCCAGAAGAAAAAGAATTGTTCTGCGTCTGGGAGAATGTGTTGGGAACTTCCATGGGGGGGGGGGGTGGAAATTGTTATATAGAACTCGAATTCTAACGTTTTTTAGCAACTTTATTCAAACGATTGGAAACCGATGTCAATGGTGGCCGACAAGGAAAGAAAAATTCAACTCTGTCGCATTCAACTCTTTCTATTTATTAACAATTGTATTGATTTGAGCAGAAGGATTTGGGACTTGCTAATTTGACTAGTGCGGATTATCTTTCCTCTTGAAAACAATCAAATATATTTAAATTTCGAATGCTTTCTGACATGTGAAGTTCGTTTTAATACACTGCGATGCAAAAGTTTAGACAAAATGCAAATATGTGAATAAAAAGAAAACTATTTAACGAAATGCTTTCAAATTTGTACTGCAGGTACACAATATGGTCCCAAATAAGTGTCTGGAGTTCTTAAAACTATAACTGGAATCAAATTTTGGATATTACAAAAGACATTTTTTTACATTGTTGCAAAAGTTTAGACAATAGTCAGATTTTATGCAAATATCCCTTGAAATGTGATTGGTAGAGGAAATGAGGGACTTTATTATTCATTTATAAAGTGCAGAGATTGCTGAGTAAAAAATAAAAATCTCGGAAGCTCTTTAGTTCTCGTGTAAAGAAGATGAGAAAGTTTGGAAGCCGAAATTTGAAAATGAACCGACTTTATTAATTTTTTGTCTTTTAAATCGGCTCTACTATGGTAGTACATTGTTTTATACTTTGTGGAGAGCAAATTCAGACATGCGTATCGATCAAAAAGTCCAAGGAAAATTAGATTTCTTAAGGATGAAGGAATTGAAAAAACGGTTCAGAATGACGATTCGCCCCTTAATCCTACAAAACTTCAACTTGGGTCCAAAACAGCACGTGACAGCATAAGTAGATGAACAACTGAATCGGAACGCATAAAAAAACAATGAATTGTGCCTGAGCCTTTTCGGACAGAGTGTCCCAAATAAGCCAGATTTTAATGTTAAAATTCAGCATATGTACCATCGTGACTAAAAAATGAATGGTACCTTCTTTGATAAAAATTATTAAAATTGGGATAGCCTAGATGGATTATAATTCTTTCGCGGGACTTGGGAAATATCCAATGATCATATGCTGTGCTGCTTTTACCAATAAAATCTGGCTTATTTGGGACACTGTCCGAAAAGGCTTAAGCACAATTCTTTGTTTTTTTTATGCATTCCGATTCAGTTGTTCATCTACTTATGCTGTCACGTGCTGTTTTTGACCCAAGTTGAAGTTTTGTAGGATTCAGGGGCAAATCGTTAGTTCGAGCCGTTTTTTCAATTCCTTCATCTTTAGGAAATATTTTTTTCTGGTCTTTTGATCGATACGCATGTCTGAATTTGCTCTCCACAAAGTAAAAAACAACGTACTACCATACTAGAGCCGATTTAAAAGACAAAAAATTAATAAAGTAGATTCATTTTCAAGTTTCGGCTTCTAAACTTTCTCATCTTCTTTACACGAGAACTACAGATTTTTATTATTTACTCAGCAATCTCTGCACTTTATAAAGGAATAATAAAGTCCCTCATTTCCTCCACCAATCACATTTCAAGGGATATTTGCATAAAATCTGACTATTGTCTAAACTTTTGCAACAATGTAAAAAAAATGTCTTTTGTAATATCCAAAATTTGATTCCAGTTATAGTTTTAAGAACTCCAGACACGTATTTGAGATCATATTGTGTACCTGCAGTAGAAATTTGAAAGCATTTCGTTGAATAGTTTTCTTTTTATTCACATATTTGCCGTTTGTCTAAACTTTTGCATCGCAGTGTATGAGGTCGGGGTTTTTCCTTCTATCTTAGTACTTGTTAAAAACATAATGGCATTTATGAACGTTGTACGTATTTTAGTTTTTTTCCCCTGGAGATTTGCTTCTGACGGCAGTGCATAGAAAATAAGTAATGGATTCAAAAAAGTGTTTGAGTGACCAGTTTTTTTGTGTTCACTCTAGAGCAGAGTTTACCCAACTTTTTGAACTTCAAGACGCTGACTGACACCTCCTGCTTCCTCCAAAAAAAAAAAAAATGGTGCAAGTGAACATCGATATTATTAAAAATGTAAGTACCTAACTTTAATTTGAAGAAAAATGTACTCAATAGAGCAATTATAACCAATTACTTTTAAACTATATATCAAAATATTAATAAATAAATAAAACACCTCTATTTTTTTTCTTTCACAAAGCGAACTGATATAAGCATTTGAAGGGAAACGTTTAACTAACTCCATGATATACTTATTTTTGCAGAAAACCACTTATTTCATGTTTATAAATTTATTTATTGTAGTTTTTTGCTCAAAGCATACTTAAAGTAATTTTATTTATATCATTTTTTCCATCGTTTAAATGGCAAAATAGGACTGTATATAAATAAAATGAAGTAGGATGTTTTGACATTCCAATTTTGAACTTCATGAAATAAATTATTCCTGATGGTGTCGTTTGCATATCAGCTGCGAGAGTTAACTTTTATTATTCTATACAGTTTTATGCATTGTATGAACTATTCGTTTTGTTTTCACTCTGTACACTTTCACAGAGCGTGTTATATAGTGTGGATTGCTGAAAATTACATTTATTTACAGTTTATAAAATTATCTACAATATTTTCTAGACGAAGGTATACTTAAAAAAATATTTTTAAAAACATGAAATCCGCCGATTAATCGGCAAAGTGGCCGATTATATCCGATTAATCGGTGTATTTCAAATTTTATACAAATAGTTACGATAACAGGCCTGTTTCAAAATGAACAAATTGGAAATTTGTTCTATAAATTAGTGTACATGAAGAAGGAATAATATGTTTTGTAATACAACTATCGTTGAAATGTTATTCTTAGTTTTTGGCAGTTTTTTAACACCTTCAAAAAAAGGTGGAAATTTTTCACCTCAAAAACCATGGGGCAAAGTGAAAAATACAATAGTTTTGTAATGAAACATTTTCTATTTGATGAGTGATAGTGATTTTCATAAAATGAATTCCTAAATAAACGAAAAAATAAATAATTGGTGAAAATTAAAAATGAACTAATATATAATTTCAGAAAACTAGCGAATAAAAAAGAGAATAACAAAACAAGTGAATGAATAAATATATTAGTGGATTTAGAGGTAATAGAATATGAATCAATGAATCAAAAATGAAGAAATATCGACGTGATGTAGTATATGAGTGCATAAGCAAACAAAATGAACTATTTCACTTTTGAGAAATTGCATGGGACATTTAAAATCAAAACTTGCCTAATATAAACTAAATAAGGACATCAGTAGACCTCAATCTTAGTTAAAATGATAATTCCAAAAATTTTCTAATGTTATAATCGCAAGAAATATTTTTGAAAAGCCACGGATATGACATTACAGGTATCAGATGTTGAAAATGACTTGTTCGTAGATTTCTAGAGCTACTTATTTTTTGTCAGGAATCAATTAAAATATTGCTAGATAGGTGGCTGCGAAAATCTTTTCCCTTTTGAGGAATAAAACTGCTATCAACGTAATCCATGATGTCCGCAAGATTGCATTATACATCGCTATCCAATGGAAAAACTTCTACTCATTGCTTCGAAAACTTTACGTATTATTCGCAGCATTTCTTATGCTCAATTTCAGTCTCAGTTCGTCAGGTGAGGTTGATAGGGAGTTTCAAAATACTAATAAATATCTTTACAATGTTTATTGAGGAAATATGTTTCAATGTTCATGTACGTGTATGATTATGGCAAAAAAATGCCTGGTTAGCAAAATTGAACGTCGAGCGTCTTAGGACAAAAGCTAGTATTTGGGTAGGTATTAATGCTAAAACGCAATAGAACTGGGGCGGTCCATATATACAGCGCGTCTCGAAATGATAGGTCCACCCTTATTTTTCAAAATTTCGACTCTTAATTGAGAATAAAAATCACTTTTTTTGACAGTGATTATATATCTGTAATTGTTAAAACTATGTTTGATGAAATTTCTCAAAAAAATGAATCATTTCTTCTTATTTGATGCAAATTTTCATTTTCAGACCGTTTCAAAAAGATAGGTCCACCTTCAGAAATTTTGCCCCAACCACGTTTATTTCCAAAAATTTGCATAAGTATCGTTGCTTAGTCTTACTACGGGATTATGCTTGCTGCTGTGGAGGTATTTAAACAGATTTGAACAGCACTTTGTAGTCAAACAAAACGGGTTGTCGTTGCAGTCTTTCGCTGGTTGAGCAGGGAAAAATTGATGCATTAAAACAGTCTGGAAAATCGAACAGAGAAATAGGTAAGCTTTTAAACAGATCACAAAGTGTTGCAAACATTTTTTTGCTATTTGGAAATGCTTATAGCAGTAAAAAATCATCTGGCCGCAAATCAAAAGTGACACCCCTACAACGAAGCACTATCGTAAGGGACCTAAAATCCAGAAATAATGAGCATATCCACTTTGGCCAAACAACTAAACCCTTCAATATCAAAATCTACAGTCCACAGAGCGGTAAAGAAGTTCGGCAATTTTCTTTACGGGAAAAGGAAAGCGGCTCCGAAATTGACTAAAAAGCACAAAGAAAAGAGATTGAAATTCGCACAGGAAGAGATGTCCTGGAAACAAAATAGGCATCGTGTGATATTCAGTGATAAAAAGGAATTCAACCTGGATAGTCCAGATGGTTGGCATTATTACTGGCACGATCTGCGCAACGATAGACAGATATTCTCGAAGAGGCAAGCTGATGGTGGTTCCGTTATGGTGTGTGCCCGATTCAGAGGGACAGGAAAAACTGATATAGCATTTGTAAACAATCGTTTGAATGCTGCTGGCTATAACAAGCTGTTTGAACAATATTTTCTCTCACAATCAGAACCCATTGGGGGCTCATTCTTCATGTTCTAACCGGACAATGCTCCTCTGCACTCTGAAAAGTCCACTTTTGAATGGTTTCTGGATAATGTTGTACATATTATCGATTAGCCACCTTGCAGCCCCGACCTGAATCCAGTAGAAAACATGTGGGGTATGCTCGCAAGAGCAGTGTATGCAGGCAGAAGGCAGTACAACAGTACTTGCAGACTTAAAAAGGGTTATTTCCTCCGAATGGTCAAAAATCGGGACAAATTGTTTGCATAAACTTGTAGAAACCATGCCAAATAGGATTTATGAGCTTATTCAGAAAAAAAAAACAGAAAAATTTCTTATTAATTCAACATTTATTTGATGCGTGGTTCAGTGGACCTATCTTTTTGAAACAGCTGTTTCATATAATTTTAGTTTCCCTCATTATTCCTATTATTTGTAAATTATTTATGAGCTATTTTACATTGAATGAAGTAATGTAGTATATAAAATAGTGCTTTGTACACAATACAACCTTTTTTTTACCAGCATAACTTTCGTTTTTACTGGTGGACCTATCATTTCGAAACGCACTGTATTCTTCAATGCTGCCATCAGCCGTCTAAATTCAAATAGCGTAGAATCGTATCTAGTAACCCGTAGAAAACTTTATATACAGTGCAGTACAGTAGCGATTTCCCAGTAGTAGTTTTTGTAATTTACACTTACTCAGCACAACTTCTATTTTAATAAAAGTTTCATTTCTTGCTTGCAAGGACGTGCGAAACAAATGAAACAAAATTTGGAATTTCATTTATGCCCTTTAGTTTCCCTCGATTCTGCTCATTTCCTTAACGCAGGAGATTACTAGAAAATGATTTCTTGAAAATCTCTATTGTATAGAAATGAGTGTTTGCAGTGGCGGATACGTGATTAGTCTGCTGACAGAAAAAAGCGACGCAGACTCGTTCTCTCTTTACACGTAGAAAAATCAAATATAAAAAAGGATTTTTGAATCCACAATAGCCTTGAAACTAATGCATTAAATGTATTAACAAACTTTAGTTTTAGAATGAGTACACTGTAAACAAGTTTGCTCCATACATGCGGTGTCACCTCCATTGCTATGGTGTAACTTAAGAAATCTATCTGGTGTAAGGTAATGTAACTGCAGTGCAACGTTTCACCAATTCATGTGTAAATTGACGTCATAATTATCTGTCAAAAGAAAGAAAAAGAGCATTCACCAGGCTGGAACATTCCTTTCAATTTTTCGTTTGTTTAATGTTTGTCAGGTTCATGCTTTCCCACTAATAATCAATGTTACACACATTCGTAAATTAGCTTAATTACACGCGATCGGATCGAACTGTTCACTTGCCGAGTACTGAGCAAGGCCCATCTTGGTTACATCCCTAAGACAACCCCATGAGAAACGCCCATGAAAGCGGAATTTCTCCGGGCTGAATTTAACCCGCTAACCGGAAGCAAAGTCTGAAAATCATGACAGAGGAAGTAAGTAGAGAAATAGTCTGTAACTCATAATAATAATGAAAACGCTAGATGCCTTTGGCATAGGACTGAGTTTTGCAGAAATGGAACCGCAACTTTCATTTTAGTGACGTATAAAAAAACAGGAGCAGTCTTTAGAAGAAAAATGCTTTTATTCTTTTGTCACATTTATTGGTCTTCGTAACAACTGGAATAAGAGTGACAAAAAGTATTTTTTGGGCTACAATTTCAAAACACAGTTTAGGAGAATCTGTGCATTATTTCTATTGTTCAAGAATTTGAGCAAGAGCCAAGGTCCTTCCCCTCCCCCAACAAAACTTGTGAAATTTATACTCCGACTAAGATGACATCTGCCCTGAATGTGCGTTTTAAACATTTGACTTTACGAAAAATAATGTGATCAGCCCCCACGGTTAAAGCCCCTATATTTTAAACATGATTGCTTCATAAGGGCTGCCAACATGTTTACTTTTCATAAATCAAAGCTAAGTGAAGAAAATATAAAGGCCGCCGAAATGTGTCTTAATTGGGGATAATACAGTGAGAGAGATACAATAGAAATAGTGATATTTAAAATAAAATAAAGAGAAGGGGGAGGGGAGACATTATTACATTAAAATAACGCATCAGCTCAAAATGTTAAAAGTTTTTTTACTTTTGTATACGCTTGTACTCATAATATAGAAAGCAAAAAATACATTAGGCTGTAAATTGAAAACTTTCGATGGAAAGTCTGAGGTCAAGTGGTTTTGGAATAGAAAGCGTTCGGATTATTTTCCCACATATTTTTTATCACTAATTTTTAAAAACATAAAGACGACAGAGACGTAGCCAGGCTAGCCCAGAAGTGCGTGTCGGAAACGTTGCTCTTTTTAAAAAAATCCTAGAGAAAAAAAAAAAAAAAAGGTAAAACCTAGTTTAACGTCCGGCTAATTATTAAATATGGCAACCATGCGCCGTTACGGCGGCAACCCTTGAGTGTGACGAGCATTGATGATTTGCTTGGCAATGTTGCGTTGAATGTCGTTGCTTGGCGACAGTCTGAAAAAAATCGCCAAACCCGTACCATAAAGTAGGGATTTACGAAAAAAATTCTAAGATAGGATTTTTCCTAGAATCCTAGGGAAAATCCTATCCCTTCCTCCCCTCCCTTAACGTCATTAAAGATGGCCAGCAACTACTTATTTTAGACTTTAGTTTCGAAAAACTTCTAGGAGAGTGCTCCTATCATAACAGATTCATAAACGCTCCCTCCCCCATCATCAAAATCGTCAAAAATTTCGTATTTAGGATCTCAGTGTTAAAAACATTATGAAGATCCCCCGACATCTCCTCCTCCTAATAACGCTAGGGATAATATAAAAGTTCCCTTTTTGGAGGGCTCCTCAAAGAAATTTAGGAGGAGAACTTCTCCCTTGCAACATCAAAGATAGTCTATAGTAGTATTTATAGAATTTCGGTCTCAAAAATCTGCCTGGGGAAAGCTCTCCCCTCATTAACCTCCTTTATAACCTCTCCCCTTAAAAAGATCTTCTAAAACTGCGTTTTTACGTATACAACAACGAAAAATTTCCTGGGAAAGCCCCCCTTCGCTACGATCATTATAGAGCGTCTCAAATGTTCTTTTCCGTGCTGCGATTTTTAAAAATTGAAGGGGAGAGATACCCGAAACCACCAAACCTCAACAACGGTGAGCTAAAATTTCGGTTTTACAACTCTAATTCCGAATATTTACCGGTGCCTTAGTAGCCTGTAGTAAAGAAAGCCTACATTAACGTTTTTAAGACTCAAGTTCGAAAAATTTCCATTGGGCAATTCCATGCAAGTGTGGAAAAGCGTTGGAAAAATCAAATTACAGCAATGCGTCTGTTTTACATATTTTTCGGTTTAAAAATATTAGAAGTTTATTATTTGTACTAAGTTTTTGTCAAGAATGTAGTATTTTCAGTTTTGGCAGCACTTTGAAGTTGGAAATGGAATATTTAACTTTTGGCAAAGTAAATGGTCAATCTTTCAACGTTGGTAAGTTTCAATTTTTTTATTTAGATAACTGTTTTAAAGGAAGAATATTGATTATTACACTTTAATTCAATATTGTAAAATGCTAAAACGAGTGTTTTCACGTAAATTAAGTGATTTATGTTAACTTCAAAAATGCACTGTTCTATGTAACATAAGTTACCAAAAACATGTTAAAGTTCATGATGTGCATAAACAAAGGGCAATGCAATGTTAACAATGCTATATTTTCTATCTTATAAGTGTGTGTTAAGCAAATAGTTAAAGTGTTTTTTCAAATATTTTCTATTTAATTTTTTGTTCTACAATCAAAACGTGTAACTTAAGTTACCAACACATGCAGGTAATTTAAGTTACCCAAGTAGAACTTAAATACTTGTATTTATAAAGAAAGTAAATTGTGAAATAAACCTATGTGGTAAGTAGGAGTAATTTATGCAAGAATTCTTTTGAATTTGTACTGTATTTACTTAATTTAAATTAATCATATTTCTTAAAATGTCTCTATTTGTTAATAAGATTACAATACACCTCTATTATAAATTATATGTTTCTTTTTGGCTTTTGAGATATTAATTCTCTCTAAACAATATCACTGCATTCAGAATATTTAGGAGTAATGTACTATAAATTATTCAAAAATGACTTCTGTTATGATTTAAAGTTATCAAATATGTTTTAGAAGTAACAAATACAAAAATATTTTATCTCTTACAGGTGAAATACATTTTATTCTGCATTAAAATACCACTAAACTCTGCAGAAAAGATGCGCTGTAGAAGGGGTATGAGAAAAGTCATGTGGATATTACAGATTTTTAAATATAAGTCCCTCTTTATGGTATTGAAATATGTTAGAAAAAGCAAAATTTATCAAAAATACTTTGAAGATCCGCACATTGACAATGACCATTTAAGAACTAGAAATTAACAAACTATGGGGTTTCGTTTAGTTAAGTATTTTAAGGAACAAGAAGAAAAAACAGAGATAAAAGCTGGTGAATGGTGTGTGGTAAAGTACGAAAATACATTGTATCCTTGAGTTGTGACGATTATTGAAGAAAATGAGTTTAAAATATAAGTAATGGCTGCTGTTGGAACCAATTAGAAATGGCCAGTAACGACAGATGAAATTTATAATAAGAAAGAAAGAATGATTTGAAAAATTGAATTACCTGAACTTGTTAATAGCAGCAGCCAGTATAGATTTAAGTCTTATGTTATGTAATATTTTTGATTTTTCATTGAGTTTGATATTAAATTTCTGTAAATTTAATTCATAATTGTTAATTTTCAATGTTTCGATCTAAACTAAGCTGTAATTTTCATTCATTAATTTTTGTAATAAAGATATGCTTGTAAGTAAATTTTGTAACGTAAGTTATTGTAACATAAGTTACCCAGTTAAAAATTCCCATAATTTTCAATTTTTGAAATACATTTTTAAATTAATGAAAATATATTCCTAAGCATTATAAGGAACTGATAAATTATGCTTCAAACAATGAAACAGCTGTAATAGAGCAGAAATTTGCCTCAGAACCAATTTTCATATTATGTCATTCCCTTTTTGTGTAACGCAAGTTACTGCCTTATCTTTGACTGCTAGATTTTATAAAATTTAAATGCATCGAATATTTTTGCATTTTAATTTTGCTTTCAACTGTCATTTTCAAAAAATGCTTTCATACAAGATTTGTACAACAAAATTTGTCTGTACTGAGGTACTAAATGCATAAGAGTTGGTCGAAATGTAACGTAAGTTACCGTGGAATTGCCCCATTGGATGGCGTTTCAAACCTCTCCTCCCTTAATATCAATAAAAATTCTGAAATTCTGATCTTCTGAAATTGCGATTTTAGAACTAAAAGTTTTGAAAAATTCCGGGAAAGAACCCTCTTCTTTTAATATAATCAAAGAAAATGAAAATTGCGTTTTTTGGAGTTTCACTTCTGAATAGTTTCGGGAGAGGAACTTTGTGCTGCATTACAGATGAGGACATTTTTTTTTTTTTTAAATGCACTTGTTATTACAAAAAAAAGACAGCTTCCGGCGCATTAAAGGAGATGCATTAAAGGAGAAGATATGAAGAATTCGATGGCTAAATTGACCTACTTTCAACCGAAGCCAAACGCTTTGAGATTTTTTGCCTCATCAATCTTGTAGGGTTCTTCTGGCTATCTCTGAACCGATTAAAAATATGAGAGTGCACCATGCTCAAGTTAAGCCTGTCACATGGAATTTCAGCCACCTTTCTGAAAGACAAGTGTTAATGAGAAGAAGGGAGCACAAGGAATTAAGATTCATGAAGAAGATAACGAAAAAGGAAAAAAAAAAACAACGGAGAAATCTAGGCTTTCAATGTGACACACAATGTAAATGGTAATTAGTTGGCAATAAAAATGTTAATTAATCTGGGTGATAGACTTAATCTTTTTTTTTTTTTTTTTTTTGGAAATTACTCAAAGCAGGTGATGTGATTGGAAAAAAGAAAACATACTGCTGATACTTGACTTGATTGATTTGTTAAAGAAACTCAACTATGTTTAGACTCGATGAGAGAATGCAGTGGCAATACTTGAGTGTTGCTTAAGCGGCATTTTTCCCGTCAAAATATTTTAACAAGTTATTAAAGTTGAAGGAAATATTATCTTCGTGGCAGAATACTATTACAACTACTACGCAGAAATTGTGATGATCCTTTTGATTAATTTGCACCAAGTTAAAAATAATTGCTTAGTTCTGATCTTCTGTTGCGTATCATGAACACTTTTCCGAAAAAAAAATAAGGGAAACACTATGAAACAAAGTTTAACGTCGTTTTTCCTTTTGGCACACATTTCGATTCGCCATTAGAAACGAATCCTAGTACATTTCCTTTGCGTAGAATTCGCTTTAGGGTGTACACTGTTAAAACTACGGGTGCCGCAGGGGTGCCAATAAGATAGCTGGGGTAAAAGCAAAGTGCCACGGGGTGCTATAGCAAATTTGAAATGCTCTTACCGTACCAAAAGGCCTCTCAGAGGATGTTTAATGCTAACTCTAGAGCGACATCGGCATCCTTTAGGCCTGCGCATGCTCAATGAGTCGTCTCGCAGTACCAAGAGGCACCTCTGATAGTCTGTGCCTGCGCATTGCGATTCCAAGGTCTCATCATCAACATGAACCATTTGAATGGCGGACATCTTGTTTACGTCGACACGACAGAATTCGCGGTACAATGTTTTCATAGTCTTGGCTTTCACCTTGAGTTTATTACAAAAAATGGATTAATTCCTCATTTTAATCTTCGAATTCTCACGTAAGTATCTGCATTTAATCATGGTTCTAAAGATTTTCCAACATATTTACAATCATTTTAAAAAACACAGAAACGTATCTCTGCGTAGCGATTCTCTTTTGCTGCGTAGACACTAGCTAGCAAGCAGCGGAACGAAGGGGAAAAGGTTTGAAAAAAAAAAAAAAACTCTGCCTGACTCTTTCTTTCTTATCTGTTTTTATTAAACGTATATGGGTGATTCCATACCAACTCACCGAATGGGGGTCGCACGACCGACTCGGATTTTCTTTTAATTTGGCACACATGTTGATCATATAGAGGCATGAAAAAGTTCAAATTTTTAGGTTCGTACTCCACTTATTTTCTGAGATACATGCCCTCAAAGTTTGTCCGCCACGTCAAAATACTAAGGTGATGTTATTTAATCATTTTTAAATAAAATTGTACTCATGCAATATAAAAGTGTTAGATATCTAGGGAAACTAGTTACTCCAGGCATTCAGAAAAAAAATACTAGAACGTTCATAATGAAAATTGCTAAGGTATAGGGCTCTTTGAAGTTGTCATCACAAAAACTAAATTTTGCCGATTTTGCTAAAATTGAGGAATTTATTCCAAAAAAAGGAAGACATAACCAAAGGTTTACTTACTTCCTGGTAGGGTACAGATGTTTACTATAAATGGTTACACAATGCATAACTTGGGTTTCTCACTCCTTCTTGGAAATATTTAAGCTTAAAGATAAGCCATAAGGCAAAAACATGCGTTTTTGGCCATCTTGGCAGCCATTTTTCTCATAAAGGGGGAGCAGTAGAAACTTTAATTTTTTTAAAACAAGCTACTGATATGTTAGCTATTCACAGGAAAAGAGTTTACTTTTGGTTATTTCTTCCATTAAGAGATATCCTGCTGACAGTATATGCATGTTTTTCGCGACCACCATATGCTTTTGTTCCCCCTCTCATGGACGTAAAATTAATTAAACCAAAAAATAATGATATACATTTATTAATAGCTGTATTATCTACCCAATATGTAATGAAATTTAATTTATTAAAACACTGAAGTATAATTGAGATATTCGATGAAAGCAAGAATTAGAATTTCTCCGATGCCTGAGCGTTATGCATTTATAATTATAAAGTACTAAAGAATTTCTTGAAAAATCAATTAAAATAAAGGAGCTTCGAATATTTATCTCATAAGCAATACCCAATCTTGTGATTGGGATGTTCCTGGTTGATGGCTATAAACAGGAGGATACCCTTGTTCTTTGTTGCAGTATTATTTTGTAGAAAATAGAATGTATGTTTTATATTATCTGTGAACTAGTATTTTAGTGAGTAAACTTTTTCTTGTCAGTTCTTATCAGTGCTCAACGCATGTCAATTTTGTAAAGATCAGTATGGGAATAAATTAGTTGCACTAATTTTAATTCTTCAAGCATTGCTTTATATTAAATTCTTTATTTATTTTGTAAATATTTAATTGTTAATAAGGTAAAATGGAATTCGATACTGAAATTAATAGCTCTTTATCACCATGCTCAGTTAGCAGCCCATCAAATGAAATTTGTCATGAAATATCCTACATCAAACGAAAAGACCTCATTTATTTTCCTGATATTCATGTGATATTCAAGAAATTCTGCAGTAAAAAACAGGAATATCCCAATCGCAAGGTTGGGTGAATGCATAATGCTCAGGCATCAGAAAAATACTATTTCTTGTTTTCGTCAATTATCTAATTTATTGTTCAATGATTTAATAAATTAAATTTAACGACATATTTGGTCCCTAATAGCACAATGTGTCACGGATAAGTCACAGTGACGTCACTGCGAGTCACAAGCGTCACAGTCACACCGTGACTCAATTGTGACGACGCACAAAAGTCACATTGTGACTCGTTTGCGACATTTGCGTGTGACTTCACTACAACGTCGCTGTGACAGCTGAATAGTGACCGGTCACAATGTAATGTTGTGGAGACATCACATTGTGACCTTAATGTGAATTTTCATTAAAATATTTTTTTACCGATTGAAGACCGAATTAATAATACCGAATTAATAATTTTACGTTAAAAATCAGTCAAAAAAATTTTTTTAAGAGCCTCAATCACTTTCTAACAGACAGCAGTAACAAAAGCGACCAAGTGACAACCACTTGCGAATGTCAATCCGTGATGACGTCAAAATTACAGTGACGGCCCTTACAACGTCAATGCAATTTTGGACAATTTGTGACTATTCCGTGACAACATGACACAGTCACGGAAACCGTTGTCGTGTAATTGTGTATTTGATGCGACGTTTTGATAGTGATGCGATCAGTTTGTATCGGTTATGCGGCTTCTCATCACTGTCACTATCAAATTTCTTTACTTACTTGTGAGCTTTAAATGACGTCGCTGTAAAGCCCTGTAGTGATTTACAGCAGATGCGAAAACGGGGTACGATTATAAATAGCACAGTGACAAAAATAAGACGCTTTTGTGACTCGGGTACGTCACAAGTAAAGTCCCAAAGAGGTGGCTGCAACTTACGAATGAAAATTCGCGGCGACATCACAAGTGCGATGTTGCAGTGACGACGCCTGGTAGCACAAAGGCAGTCGATGTCACTTAGTGCTGGTTTTGCGCCTTATTTGTGACTTTTAAATGAAATTCTTCAAAGCATTATTGCGATTTAAAAAAGTCGCAACAAACGGAGATGTGACTACGAATTGCACAGTGACCAAAATAAGACGCTTTTGTGATACCTCACAAGCGAAGTCGCAAAGATAAGGCAGCAACTTACGAGTGTCAGCTCGCGGAGAAGTCGCAAGGCGGAGAAGTCCTCAGGTGCCGTCACTGTGAAGTCGCACTGTGACGCTGCCGCGACTTCACGCGTACGTCACTGACTGGTCGCATCGGTCGCTGTGACTGTGATGTGAAGTCGCTAAACCGTCACTGGGAGACCTAGGTTGCAATTGGGTCGTCAGGCGTTGTCACTGTAAAGTCGCATTGTGAAGTCGCCGTTGCTGACATTCGTAAGTAACTTGGTTGCGACTTCACTTGTGACGCATGCGAGGGTCACAAAAGCATTGCAGTAGCAACGCCTGAAGACGCAAGTGGGACTTTTCTCTGACGTCGTGGTAAAGTCGCATTGTGACTTAAAACTGTCACATCGACGTGGATGTGACTCACTTTGTGACCACAATGTGACCTTCAGCAGCTCTTTACTTTTTGAGTTTCCTCTTGTAACTCTCGTCTAGTATAGTGGTTAGAATTCTTGGCTTGCATCCAGACGACCCGGGTTCGATTCCAGGCGTGGAACAATGGGTTTCGCAGCGTAACGGTTGGCGGAAAGTATGTTGATTCAATCCAGGTTCTTATATCAGTGATTTCTGATGTCAGTAAAAGACTCTTTTATTTTTTCAAAATTAAAAAAAAATATTTTATGACGGGTCGTCGGACGCCGTCACTGTGAAGTCGCATTGTGAGGCCGCCGCAACTTCACACACAGGTCACTGACTGGTCACATCGGTCGCTGTGACTACGATGTGAGGTCGCCAAACCGTCACTAGGTGACCTCGATTGCAATTGGGTCGTCATGCGCCGTCACTGTAAAGTGGCATTGTGACGTCACCGCGGTCGGACATTCGTAAGTAGCGGTGACTTGGTTGCGACTGCGCTTGTGACGCGCGTCACGGGTCACAAAAGCGTCACTGTGCTATCGCGTACTGTGCTGTCAGGGTAATACAGCTTTTAATAAATATATCGTTATTTGTTGGTTTAATTAATTTTAAGTCCATGAGAGGGGGAACAAAAGCTTATGGTCGTCTAGAAAAACATTCATATACTGTCAGCAGGATATCTCTTAATGGAAGAAATAACCAAAAGTAAACTCTTTTCCTCTGAATAGCCAACCTATCAGTGGCTTGTTTAAAAAAAGAAAATTAAAGTTTCTACTGCTCCCTCTTTGTGAGAAAAATGGCTGCCAAGATGGCCAAAAACGCATGTTTTTGCCTTATGGCTTATCTTTAAGCTTAAATATTTTCAAGAAGGGGTGAGAAACCCAAGCTATGCATTGTGTAACCATTTATAGCAAACATCTGTACCCTACCAGAAAGTAAGTAAACCTTTGGTTATGTCTTCCTTTTTTTGGAATAAATTCCTCAATTTTAACAAAATCGGCAAAATCGAGTTTTTGTGATGACAACTTCAAAGAGCCTTGTACCTTAGCAATTTTCATTATGAACATTCTAGTATTTTTTTTCTGAATGCTTGGAGTAACTAGTTTCCATAGATATCTAACACTTTTAAATTGCATGAGTACATTTTTTTTTATAAAAAATGATTAAAAACATCACTTTTTTAGCATTTTGACGTGGCGGACAAACTTTGAGGGCATGTATCTCAAAAAATAGGTGGAGCAGGAACCTAAAAATTTGGACCTTTCCATGCCTCTTTATGATCAACATGAGTGCCAAATTAAAAGAAAATCCGAGTCGGTCTTACGACCGACTTTTCTTTTTTCAGGTGAGTTGGTATGGAATCACTCATATACTATTTTAATGCCATGATTTGCAGTTCGTGTTTTGTTAATATCTTTCGTTGGCGTTATTGATAATGAATGCTGAGTTCGTTATTGCCAGAGTTTACTTTTTTTCGTTCCTTTAGTTGAAATGAATCGATCGTTAAAATATATTTCGAATTTTAATCTATCGAAAAACGTGACTTTTAACAAAAACTGCTTTTCAAATATGTTACTTATGTACACGTTATGTACACGTATTAATATGTTACTCTTGATTAAAATTTTAGAAGGTAATAAAATGATTCAATTTTTTACTCATCGTATAATACAACGGAATATTTTTGATTGTTCTTGAAAGGGATCCATAAAATCCCTTCCCTCTTCATTTTCAGTACAGATAAGGCTGTAGTAAATGTCAATAGCATTTTAAAACTACCGAGTTGAATCCAAGTCATGAGTGCTTTCGGGTCATTCCATATAAAATCAACAAATTTTCAGAAATTTTATTGCCGCAGTGGGGGTTCTGACAGTGGGGTTCCAATTTTTTTTCTCTTGCACACAGTTATAGATACTAGAAGCACATGAAACAATAAGATGATACCAGTAGTCCTTCATTATGAAAAAATTGCTTAAACTTGATAAAAAAAATAAAAATTGGCCTTTTTCACTCCCCAAAAACTCCCTTTGGAACCTTTCACTCCCTTTGGAACAGGTAGTAAAAATTTACAAATGCATGGAGTAAGAAGGTGTTACATTGCCATTTAAAATGAAACAAAAACTACATTGTTATTCCTAGGCATTAAAGAGATATAAGCTTTTAAACTATAAGAAAAAATGAAAAATTTCCTTTTTCACTCCCCAAAGACGGCCTGTAGAACAGGTAGTAAAAATTTGTAAATGCATGGAGCAAGAAGATATTACCTTGAACTTTACAAGGAAATAAAAACCGTCTTGTTATTCCCAGGCATTAACGATACATAACCCTCTGAAAATTGAAAATTTATGCAAAAATTTGTTCTGGCATAAGTTAAAGCAATTATGAACACAAAGTTTTTTTTATGCCAGAACTGCAAGAGTAAAAACATGTATCATTAAATGTATAATTCGAAATATATCGTAAAATGTCTAAATTATTTGTGACGTAGAAACATCTGAAAAAGTTATACTTAAAACGTTTTTTAGTGTTTTTGTTATCAGAGTTTTCTTTTAATTTGTAATGGATATGTTACGGCCAAAGCCCGAAGTCTGGCCAGTTCGCGAATTGGCCGGCCACTTCGCACATTGGCCAGGTCGCTGGGCCAATGTTCGATGTACTGGAAATGAATTGCGTTTATACGACTTTGGCCGGCCACTTCCCGAAGTGGCCGGAACACCTTGGCCAATGTTCGATGTGCTGAAGTAAGACTTCTTTTGTTGGTTATTTTATTTGTTTTCTGCAAGGGAGAGGAAATTTTCATAACAGACTACGATTTTTCTGGTAGTGTGAGATCCTTGCTTACTAAAACTTCTTCCTTCAGACTACAGCCTACCTAGGGCCACCGTCAGGAGCGGATCCGGAAATTTTATGAGGGGAGACAAGTTTCAGTTGCAGTTGCAGTACAGTAACCCTCGTTAGGGTCGTTCATTCGGATATATCGTGCTTTTTCTTTGGCTCGCGAAAAAAATGAATTAAGAAAAAAAATGAAAAAATCGCTTCACATTTGACACCTTCGAAAACAAAAGTGATATTTCTCAGAAAAAATACATTATTTTTTAATCAAAGAAAAAAATTAGTATGTTTCCTTTACATATGAATTCGTTGCAGTTTAAGTGGCAATTTTCTATTCGTATTGCAGTTTAAAGCAATAAATATTTTAAATCATTTTTTAGAGAACAGTGGGTAAACAAATTTTCTTATGTGCTTACAGTATGAAAATCGTCCTCATATGATAATATACTAATCTTTTTCTAGGTACACATGTCAGTTATCGGTACGTTAATAAAATCGTCATCTTTATGGCCTCGGTTATATCGTGTTTTTTCGCGCATTTTCCTTTCCCCAACGAGAGCCATATTACGAGAGATTACTGTTTTTTACTTTATAAAAGTATCAATTAAGTAGAAGGAAAACGAAGCATGTAAAATTTAAACCTTCTTTAAAACCACATACAATACTGCACATCAAGTAATATTTTTATAATAGTCAACTAAATTAACTACAACTTTATTCTGATAAAAATTTACTTTTCGGAGAACTATAAATATGAAATTTACTAATTTTCAACATGCAACGAATATTGGAATTATAAAATTCTTCAAGCAAATAAAATTTAATATTTTTTGCTCATTATTAATTAAAATATTTGATTCATTTAAAAAATTATTGATAATGACTGCATTACTGATAATTTTTTTTAATCACAGGGGTCAGCTGACCCTTTGACAACCCTGAATCCGCTCCTGTCCACCGTACCTCCTTGGCCTTTGTTCCGAAGGACGATATTATACTGTAAAAAATAAATGTTGATTTTAGAGTATAGTACAGCTAATTTTATAGTTATTTTACAGTAAGAAACTGTAAAATTGCTAGTTTTAGTTTATTACTGTGCATTTTACAGTTTTAAACTGGGACCTCCGCTGCTAGTATTATACTGTTGTGTTTACAGTGTAATACAGTTAATTTTATGGTAATAAATAGTAAATTGATAATTTTACACAACTTCACAGTTTATTAACATGCATTTAACAGTTTTAAACTGGAACCTCTGCTGCCAGTGTTATACTGTAGTTTTTACAGTATAATACAGCTAAATTTTACGGCAATAAACTGTAAAATTGCTAAGTTTACAGTAAGAAACTAAAATTGCTAGTTTTACAGTTTATTACTATGCATTTTGCAGCTTTAAATTAGAACCTCGACTGCCAGTATACTGTAAAATCAAAAGTTCAGTTTCTGCAGTACGCTTTCAGTATTATACTGTAAAAACAGTATTTTATTTTTTGTAGTGCAGGCACCTAAGATTCGACGAAAAACTCCTCTGGGGCAGCTCTAACGTGATTATCATTAGCATTACGGTATCCAAACACACAACGTTTTCTTATGACGTTTTTATTCTTACTTTGGCCGATCGCCCTATGCCACTTCGTGAACGGGCTGGCCAAACCCCGAAATCAAGGAGAGATCGGACATTGGCCGATCATTTTGAGGCGATACTGGCCACTTCGCGAACTGGCCAACTTCGGACTTTGGCCGTAACAGATATACAACTAAATATTATGAAGATAAACTCTAATAAATAATATTAGCAAAAATCCCTTTTAGTTGTAGCTGTTTCGAAAAGGATGTAGAATTTTCGGATTTTTGTAAAAAAGTTCTAGCTTTATTCAAATGTAAATGTAAAACTAGAAACATTTTAGCGACATGCAATTAAATTTTAAAACCAATTTTAATTGATGTGTGGACTATCAGATCACTTTTTTTAAGTTCAACTTTTTCCGATGTGTCAACATTACAAATAAATTACAACCATTTTACGATATATTTTAAATTTGAATTATATATTTGATGATTTTTAGAGTTCTTGCATGAAAAGACTTTAATTATGTTCATAATTGCTTCAACTTATGCCAAAAAAATCTTGCATGAATTTTCAATTTTCGGAGGGTCGTATCTCTTTGATGCCTGGGAATAACAAGACGGTTTTCGTTTCATTTTAAATGACAATGTAACACCTTCTTCCTCCATGCATTTGCAAATTTTTACTAAGTGTTCCACAGGCTATTTTTGGGGAGTGAAAATGGCCATTTTTCATTTTTTCTCAAGTTGAATGTATTTTTTCATAATAATCATCTTACTTAGAAGGCTTATATATCTTTAATGCCTTGGAATAAGAAGACAGTTTTTGTTTCCTTTTAAAGTTCAATGTAATACCTTCTTGCTCCATATATTTTCAAATTTTTACTACCTATTCCAAAGGCCGTTATTGTGGAATGAAAAAGGATATTTTTCATTTTTTTTCATAGTATAAGAGCTTATATCTCTTTAATGCCTTGGAATAAAAATACAGTTTTTGTTTCATTTTAAAAGGCAACGTAATATCTTTTTACTCCATGCATTTGTAAATTTTTACTACCTGTTCCACACGCCGTTTTTGGGGAATGAAAAAGGACAATTTTCATTTTTTATCAAGTTTAAGCAATTTTTTCATAATGAAAGACTACTGGTATCATCTTATTTTTTTCTGTGCTTCTAGTGTCTATAACTGGGTGCAAGAGAAAAAAAAAATTGGAACCCCACTGTCAGTCTTTCATATAAATTTTTTCATGCTTGAAATGACGAAAACGGCTCTTTTTGAACCGCGAATTGACCCGGGAAACTTTATAGTTAGGCTTAATTTAAATCGTTTATTTTTATGCACAAATCAAAGTTAATTTTTTTAGCTTTAAAATAAGTCATGTTTGATCTTTCTGCCATTTTAAATAAATTTACCAGAGCTCTGAGAAAAAAGAACAAAAATGCCGAATTTTACTCGTCGGCGGAGCAAAAAAATGGCTATATCTCAAGAATAAATTTTTTTCGAGAAAAAAATAAAACAGTTTGAAGTATAGAATATTGGTTCATATTACCTACAAATTTGATCAAAATCAAAAATGGTGCGACACGGCCCATTTGTTGACTTTATATGGAATGACCCTTTTAAAATATGGTGGAACGTCTGTAAGAAAATGCCTTTAATTACAAGTTCGATTATTTTCAAATCGGAAATCATGGTGAAAATGTACCAAGACTTTGTGAATAAAAATAATAAATAAAAGTAAATACAATTGAAAAACAAAAACGCACACAGCACGGGGGGGGGGGGGGGGTTCTGCAATAGTGAACAGTGAGGGAGCCATTATGTTCTCCTATGCGCCCGACCACTGGTTTTAACTAACTTTAATCGTCGTCTGCGAATTGAATTCAAGCACATTAAATTAATCTAAATTAAATAGTGCAACGATCACTTTAGTCTTTTGAGACTTTAGTTGATTAATGCCCAACACTGCTCCATCTTTCACATGCTGAATTGATGGTGCCAGTTTTTCAACTATGAAATATCGGCTCCCTACATAGTGCCGCTGGTGCTACAAGCGTTTCACCCCGGAAAGGTGCCAATCGCAACCGGTAGTTTTACCAGTGTACTGTACACACTTGAGATAACGAAAATCGATCAAGATACATCTTTTTTTTATTGTCTCAAAATATTCTACAATCTCTTAGCTTTCAAATAATACCAATGTTTCAATATTTTAAGAGTTATTTCTGGCGCCGTTCAAAATTCGTTAATTTTATCGTTTTTTTCAATACTTTTTATTTTTATATAAGAAATTCATTTCGTAGTTCCAATAATGCCAACGAGATACCATATGATATATCCGTAGATCGTGTAGAAATTTTAGTTGATATAGGACTTCAGTTACCGTTCATTATACAAAATTCGTGAGTTTTATAGTTTTTTTCAATAAAAAATTGGAATCCTTAGTTCCAAAATTTGCACACTCTATGGCGGCATGATTGGAATTAACCCTTTAACTGTCAAGTTATTTTGATCATTTGGGTGCACAAATTGTCAAATTTTTTTATTGCAAAAATCAAATATTTAGTACAAAATAAAGCAAACTTAGCAGTTAAAAATTGATAATTTGAAGCACATGGGTAAAATATTTAAAGTTATGACAGTTAAAAGGCATGACAGTTAAAAGGTTAAGGATCAAAAAATAAAAACGATAAAATTACAGAATTTTGTATAATGAACGGCCCTAAAATAACTGAAGCCATCGGTTCACGTAATTAAAAACTGTCTATGGATACCATAGGGCAAGTTTTTTCTAAGGAGCACAATTTCTTTATTTTTTAATGCACTGAAACTGAACAAATTTTGTAAAATGATCAATGAACGGAAACTGAGGATATTAACTCATATCAAATCATACTGACAATAACATAAGGCAACTTTTACGCACTACTGGAAATCTAATATTAAAACAAAAGTTTTTCGATACACCCTCCTTACTGCAATGACGTTAGCTATATAGTGGCACTGGTCGCAACTTTTTAACTTTTTCTATTTAAATAGGTTTAGATAGAGCGTTATTGCCTAGCTATGCATCATTTCCCTACTTACACTACAACTGCTGTTGTAAGTAGGCAACTGAACTACACTACAACTGTTGTTGTAGTAAAAAAACTGTAAAACATTACATCTTTAGAAGAATTAAACCAATCTTACATGCAATTTTCATGCACCATTTCACTGTAAAACAAGATTCTTGGTATTGAGACAAAACAGCTTATTTTCAAGCTCATCATTGTAGCGAAATGGCTCCAAAACATGTCCTCATAATGGGACATTCCTATTCTCAAACTGATTGGACATGTTCTCATTTTTGAGGCAGCCCTTATCTCAGAAATGACACAGTCTGTGCTTATTTCTGAGTGGAGCGGTATTTCAAAAAAAAAAAAACATATTATCCAGCCTCGAAACGCAAGCCCAGCACCGTTAAACGGTTCTATTTCAAGAAGGGGAGACAGCTTGATCAAGAAAATGCACCATAGTAGCATTTCTGCTTAGTCGGATATTATTTCATTTTTCTAGAGCTGGGAAGACGGGGGAATAAATTAAAAAAGAGAAGAAAAGAACATGAACGCAAGCCAACGCAAAATCTCCTCAGCATTCCTTATCTCTTTTATCACCGTCACTCCTATTTTAACGAAATCAGTCGAGACCTGAGGCATGCGCAAATGCATCCGAGGCCGGCGGAAAAAATATCAAACAGTGTGACTTGCTTTTGAGAAGGGGGTCGATTTCAAAAGTAAGAACTCTTTCTTTCCGAAGCCGAATTATTTCGAAACCATTTTGAGTAGCTGATGTTCTTATCTCAATTCTAAAAAAAATTCTTTTCCCGTGATATAACAGAAGGAAGTACTCGCAAAATGATAATAATCACAATACAACTTGCGTTATTTGGATTATTTTCTTGGCTTCTGTTTCTGAGAATTTCTAGATACTAGTAACGGCCGTATTCACAATAGCGGATAATCCACCGATGTTGCCACGGTTGAAGATTATCCCCCGATTCGGCCGACAGCGGTATTCAACAAAACAATCAGAAGATGATTCGGGAATATAATTACCCGATTGTAGCCTCGAAATCTATCCACCGATTTTGGAGGATTAATTCCGCGATTATACTCTTGACCACCTGTTTAACGTGCTGTTTAAGAACTAACAGCCTTATTCACACTCACGAATTGGCTGCGGAATAATCCCAGGATTGATCTATCGTCTGTTGTGGATCAGGCTTATTCACCAACCTCGGATAGATGAATCGACAGATTTTCTAGACACAGATGTAAAAGCTTCTCTCATTGGCGACCTTTGATCAGGTGACGTTGACGACATTCCCATGATTCCTAGTCGCCCATCATGTCCGCCACTGTTTTCCGGAAGCAAACAGATCTTTGTTATTTTTTTATATTTTTTTCTAACTATCAGAGCTTTCCACAACTTATGTATGTTATATATCTTGGTAAACTGCATCTTCAAAAAAAATTTCATTCAAAAATATTAATTTTAAGGTACTTAAATCAATTAAAAACTCACTGTAAGTGAGAAATTTCAACAGCGTCCATCTTGGGCCACCAAGAATCTATTCAGTTCTTAAAAATGTTTCTGCATTTTTTTCTACCGTTGTTATCACGCTACTTTTTTGTCCTAAGATGCATATTACAGGCTATTTTCGCAAGAAAAGTAAGGAATCAGAGGGATATTTCAAAATAAAAACATCATATCCGCCATGTTTGTCTTTTCCTACATGTAAAACGTGTGGTAGAGAGTATAATCGCGGAATTAAACCGCTAATATTGGCGGCTCAGATTCGAGGCTATATTTCGCTGCTTGTAGGCAGGAATAATCTTCCTTTTGCGATTGTGAATAACGATTTCGTGCGAATCCTGGGATAATCTTCAACAGTGGCAACATTGAAGGATTATTCGTGTTTGTGAATAACGGTGTAAGTACGGGATTCAAGTGAAACACGGACGATCGCGCAACTCACCAATGCAATCCCAAATTTGGATTCAAGTGAAACGTTATAATCGCTACGAGATACGATTCTATAGTAATTCGACTTCCAATAGCGATTGCAATTTTGGTCTATTGCGTTCGCCTCGAAGCGATTGCATTGGTGTTTCACTTGAATTCGGCCCTTAGTTATTATTTCTCTTGTATGCATCATGGCGGATATGATGGCGAACAGCTATGATTAGAGTTGGTTCGGGTAAGCGCGCCATTGGGGTAAGTGGGCCACCCACCTTAAAACTGAAATACGCATATAGATTTTATACTCTTTTTAACTGATCACGTTATATTTTATCACAGTGATTGGTTTTGCATATGTTTGGGGTTCGTGGAAATTTTTTTTAGATCAGATAATTTATGTCGAAAAAAAATTCCAAAAAAAAATTTTTTTTCGCGAGTTCAAGCAACATTTTTCAAAGAAGTGTTTCGATCTTAGTTTTTACTATCTTTTCTACGTTCATTGCGTTTTCTTGTAGAGTTTAACATGAACTACACTTGCAATAGGAATTTTTACGCAAAGTATTATTAATAAGTGTTTAAGGGGAGGGGTCCCACTTACCCCGTTGTTTTCGCCTATTAGGGTAAGTGGGCCCCCTCATAATATTGATGATTTCAAAATAAAAAGCAGTTCTGGTAATGCAATTTCTACGATGAAATGAAAGATAATGATACAGACCTAGAAGGTATTGATGGTTAAGCTACAAAAACTGCAAAAGGTGGTAACTATGTGTTTGGGAAACTTGCATCAAAGAAAACCATAAAGTATTATTAAGTTCTAATTTTAGAATATGATACAAATGAAAAAATCGCTGCTAAATTTGATAGAAAGAATAGAAATAGCTACACTTTTTACTGGTTTAATGTAAGTGATTTTCGAATTGTAACTGAGGATGAAATGATAATGTTTCGCCCTCAGAAAACTTCAAATAGACGCTGACATTAAGTGTTTCCATTTTTTTTTTCAATCTATTTTTTTTTTTTCAAATTTTACCAAAATTGATCTATATCGATTGTATTATGTTTATTCAACACTAATTTATAGGTAAAAGCAAAAAAATATGCCTAACGGCTTTTAATGAATTTGACAGACACATTTGTTTTGTATTCTGCTTTATAATTTTATGTCATACACATTTAAATGTAAGTAGATATCTCGATAACGGATACATTTACAAAAAATATTTCCTACTAAAATTTTACATACTTTATCAAGTAGGACCTGCAAGCCCCCTTTTTTCAGATATGCTCATTTTAAATATAAAAAAAATGGGGGGTTTCCCACTTACCCCTTCTTAGGGGGTAAGTGGGTCCCCACGTAATTATTTACAGAATACGATAGGTGAAAATATTCAATGCTTTTTTTTAGGAAATAATGCTGAACTTGTGTTTATTAATAATGTCCAAGATAAAATAAGTCAACAAATTTTAACTGTTTTACTTTAAAGATGCTATAAAAGGCCTTAAAAACGAACTATTCTAAAAAGGGGCCCACTTACCCTAACCAACCCTATCTTTCTGCTGATGATCTAGAGCAGCGGTTTCCAACCGGTGGTTCGCGAACCCCCAGGCTTTCGCGAGGAGCCTGAAAGGGTTCGCCAAATTTATATTGTAATGGCGAACTTTTAAATATTTTCGTAAAAAATAAAGAAATATTCAATTTACATACATAGTTATTGCTCTTTTAAAATTTGAAAACAAGTCGGAATTTTTCCATCTCTATCTGGCTCAAAAAAAAGTCTCTAAAAATATTTCAGTGGTTTAAATAACCTTGATAAAATACAATTTTCTTTTTCCTTCCAAAACACGACAAAAAGAAATATTGCTCTGACTAAATGTTCAAGTGGGAGCATGCAGAATCGTTGAATTAGCTGTGGCGGGGGTAGCGACAGCCTTGAAAAGGCGCCATCAAGAGGTTTCATGAAGAATAAGCCTTTCCAAGTTGAAAAAAAAAAAAAGAATAGTCAAGCAATACATGATTGGCGGATCTTGAACCTTGTGGATTATATGACAGCAAAAGGCTCCAAATTGGAAATTTATTACTGGATTTTTCTCAGTTCTCTTTTTTTTTTTTTTTTGTCCCGTGTGAACTCGGTACTCTGTTGAGTCTAGTTATAATCCAGTTCGTAATTTTTGTGATCGTATTTTCGGAACTGCGATGATGGTCGATGGTTAGAAACAGGCAGTTTGGCTGAACCAGGAAAATTGGACAAACCTTCAACATCAGCGTTCAATTTGGTAACAACGCAGGATGATGAAGAACAAAGTTGTGATGAGCTTCCGCCTCACCCGAATAAACACTCAGAAAAAAGTAGTGAGCCGAGTGAGAGAAAAGGGAAAAAACGAAAGCACGACAGCGAATATTTACAAATGGGCTTTCGTTTTATTGGAGAAGAGTCGGAACCTAGACCGATTTGTCTCTTCTGCAACGAAGTTCTTGCCAACAGCAGTTTGAAACCGTCACTTTTTCGAAGACACCTCGAAACAAAGCATCCGACGCATAAAGATAAACCTGTGGAATATTTTAAAAGAAAACTGGAATGTAATAAAAAGTGTAGCGTATCTTCGTTCCTCCCAACATCCAACAAAGATAATAAAATGGATCTTGAAGCATCATACAGAGTCAGTTACAGAATTGCAAGATCTGGAAATATACATACAATTGTAGAAAGTTTAATTGGACCGTGTGCTAAAGAAATTGCAATGTGTATGCTAGGAGAAAAGTCGGCAAAGAAATTGACCTTGTTCTGCTATCAGACAATACCGTGTCGCGCAGAATTACAGATTTAGCAAATGATGTGGAGAGAGAGCTTTTGAAAAGAATAAAACTGAATTATTTTGCAATTCAGCTTGACGAGTCGACTGATGTAGCAAACGCTGTAATATTGCTTGTCTATGTCAGGTACATTTTTCGTGATACAATTAAAGAAGATATATTGTTTGCAAAACCTTTGAAAACCAGTACAACTGGAGAAGCAACTTTCAACCTGGTCAACAGTTATTTTAAAGAAAATGGAATAGATTGGTCTTTGTGTGTAGGTATGTGCACAGATGGTGCAAAATCAATGTCAGGAAAACTTGCTGGCGTTGTTTCATGAGTAAAAAAGATGAATGAAAAAATTCAATGGACTCATTGCTGCATTCGTAGACAAGCATTAGTATGTAGGCGTATTCCTGCAGAAATATCCGCAACTTTAAATGATGCAGTAAAAATTGTTAATTTCATAAAATCACGTGCTCTTAACTGCCGTCTATTCCATTTTGTGAGGAAATGGGAAGCCATCACGTTTCTTTACTTCTGCGCTCAGAAGTTAGATAACTTTCCCGTGGCAAAGTTTTGACGCGCTTATTTGAATTGAAGTCAGAAGTTCAAGCCTTTTTTGTTGATCATCCGTTTCAATTGTCCGGTTGCATATTCGATTCTCTTTGGATGCAAAGACTTGCATATTTAGCTGATATCTTTTCTAAATTGAATGAGGTAAATTTATCTTTACAAGGTGCAGGTGTCACCATTTTCAATGTGTTTGATAAATTGAAACCATGGTAAAAAAAAATCAACTTTTGGATTAAATGTCTGGAAATGAATGAGTATTCTTGTTTTACATCTCTCAGCAGTTTTTTTTATCAGAAAACTCAATCAAACTTGATGAAAGCATTAAAAGCAATATATGTGAACACCTGAAGCATCTGGAATCAACTTTCGATGAGATTTAGATCAAAACACTTTCATTTATATTTAAAATAAACACATTCTATTTCATTTTTTGAATACAAATTGATTTTTTCAATCTCCGCTTGAAATGGATGCATTTCCGCGCAGTGCAATCGGCGGATTATAAACCTTGTAATGTGATCCGAAGCAACCAACAGGAGAAGACGTTACATCTGTGGATAAATAAACCTGCGATTCATTTATCCGCGGTTGGTGAATAAGAATGGCGGATTATCTTGGATCGCGCGATTCTTCTATCCCCGGATTCTCCCGCAGATAATCCGTGATGGTGAATATGGCCGTAAGATCGCTAGCAAGGCAAAAAAAAAAAAAAATCAGAAACGTTTCTGACTGTGCAGTGACCCAACTTGTTCAAACTCAAAATAAAAATCATAGTCATTTTTCAAAAGGATGAAAGGAACATAGAAAAATATTGCAAGGTAAGTTGCGTAACAAATAAAAATAGCACCTAAACTTTTTACAAAGAATCATTAATTTAAACTACGTAAACGCATGTATAACTCAAATACATATGCAGCTTTTTATATTTCCTTTACTTTCCTAGTTACACAATAGAATGAATGCTTTGCTTTTTAGTTTAAATGCTCAAAGTATGTTTATTTTATATATTCTTCTAGCGTTTTAAAATAAATTCCATTTAAAATAAAAGCTGTTATGAAGAAAAAAAACATGTCTAGTAACGAATTGCAAGAATTATTGGTTTTTTGAATTTGCGTGAAATGATAGGGAAAGGTAGGGGCGACTCGATTCAAAATTGATGGAACGCGGAAAAATTCTCAAATTGTGTAATGAAATTCAAATTTTACCCAATATTACGAACAAGCAGACATGTCATGCATACATAAAAGGAGAGGGAACACTGAACATCGCTAAAATCGCTTAAATAAAGAAAAAATAATATCAAAATTGCAATATTCTCTAGAAATTTTCGGAAAAAATCAATCAAAATTTTTGGAATAAGAAAAGTATTGGAGGTCACAATGACTTCCCGTAACTTCATATCAGGGCAACCCTAGGGGGGCGTAATTTTTTAAGTACGCCACGGGCGCTGGACCTCATAGTTAAGCTACTGTATATAATGGGTGACTGAAATCATACTAAGTTATTAAAACTAATTAAAAATGTATTTGCTTTTGTGTGTATTTATACATATTGCTTCAAATTTGTAAATAGTGTTGTTTTTATCTTCTTTTACGGTTAATTTGTTATAATCTTGCCAAATTTGGCGTTTATTCCATTCATTTTCACTCAAAATTACAATAGACAACACCAAAAATGTGCTTCGCTCAAAAACAGTCATTTTGCCCCACTAAACACGAAAATCACCAAATTGTCATTCTATGTGAAATGAGAAAAAAATAGTGGCGGCATGGTAATAGATTTTTATAAAATTTGGTGCACAGGTGCATACATAAAAATATCAAAAAGTTTTTGGGTTGAATTTTTATATTTTAGGAGTTACATGCAATTAAAAATTGGCCCACTTGAACATCCTTCACACAAATGCTTAAATGTTGCACTTTTGAGCCCATATATTTTTTTAACTAGTTAATGTAAACATAAAAGTTTTATTTATCTTTGGAGTAGGGCAAATTACACAAATCTCAAACCAAAAAACTGCATGGGATATTTTGAGTGTACTTTATGCTTTTCGGTGTGCTGAATTCGAAAATGACCTCCATTTTTATCCATCACGTACAGTTTTTCCGAAAAACGTGAGTACTGAGGGAGGTAATGTACCATTTTACGGTTACATCTATGTGGGGGGTTCTGCCCCACTTAATGTTCAAAGAGCAACAAGAATACTTTTTTACTAGGACGATTTAATTACATAATTTACACAAAGATTTACAACGAATAAAAGTATTGACGTCGTCACTTGGACCATGGCTTGGCACGTTAGGAACACCTTCTCTCTGCCCCTTCTCGTCGTCGTTCTGCTCTTGGCTCCGCGCAGCTCTCGTCTCTTAGCTGGAGCGTCCTCTTCTGGTACAAGACCATAGTTCGTGTGAGAGATGGAATGACTGGAGGGGGCACCACATCTTTTTTTTTTCTAGAAGCCATCAGCTTCAACATACATGAGGACTGCGTACTATGCGCTTTGCCTCCTGAAAAACACAGGACAGATTTACGGCACAAAGAGGATGAAATAACATCCATGGGCAAGGCGGGATTCGAACCCGCAACCACTTGCTTACGAGGAGAATACTCTTCCTCTGGGTCCACGTGGCCCCCTGGTACCACATCTCGGCCTTTCATAACAGCGGCTAAACCACCAGACAAAAATAGACAAACAGAATTAAAAAAAAAAAAAAAAAAAAAAAAAAAAACACTTCAAACAGCAATGAAATAAAGTTCTTGAAATGTCCGTTATATGTTTTCACTTCTAATTCTTCGTGCTATTTTTTTTTTTTTTCATCTTCGAACAATTCCGTCTTCAAAATGTTCGCTTTTATCTTCCGTCTTCGTCTTAGAAAAATATGTTGCGTCTTCGTTTGTATTTTTCCGTCTTCGTCTTTAATTTTCCGACTTCGTCTTTAATTTTTCGTCTTCGTCGTTATTCATCTTTCTTCGCTTTTTTCATCTTTCTTCGTCTTTCTCATCTTTCTTCGTCTTTATTTCTTTTTCCTCGTCTTTATTCATCTTTCTACTTCTTCATTTCATTCCACGTCTTTATTTCTTCTATCTTTGTCCTTTTTTTTCTCTTCGTCGTGAGTCATCTTTATTGATCTTAACTTCTTAATTCGTCTTCTAGTTGTTCGATTCCGCAGTGAATATTGCTGAGAATCGTTCCATGGCTTACGAAATTCAGCGCATGTCGTTGAACAAATGGGACCTTCATGAATTCCTTCTTTGATGACATTGAATGTATTACCTCCCTTAACTTTAGTTATTCTGTAGGGACCTTGGTATTTTGGTTTCAGCTTCAATTGAGGTCCGAATTTAGTTCTCATGATGGCAACCAGATTGCCAACTTGGTAAGATTTCGATTGTTTTCTTCTTAAATTATATGTTTTCTTGTTCTCTTCCTGAACCTTAAAAAGCTGTTCCTTCGCATGTTTTCTCATCTCCTCTCTTTGAGCTATGAAATTTCTTGAAACTCAGTTTCAATCATCTCTGTAAGTTTTTGCAGTCCTGAAACTTTCATTTTTGTGCCAAAGAACAATTGAAATGGAGTTGAATCGATGTTCTTTGGTATATCGAGTTCATCGCTTGTTGGAGTTTACTCGTGTGTTTGTACCACTGTGCTGGATTTTCTAAAGATAATTTAGAAATTATGGCGATTAAAGTTTGATTTATACGTTCGACCTGTCCGTTGGCTCTTGGTAAACCAGTCGTTATGAGGTGATGATGAATGTTCTCTTTTGCACAATACTCAGCAAAGTCATTAGAAGTAAATGCGGTTCCTCTATCTGAAATAATTTGTGAAGGACTTCCAAACACAGATTTTTGAAGCTCCATCTTGGCTATAACTTCTGCAGACGTCGTTGATTTCGTTGGGTAGATCCAAACAAACTTCGTGAAAGCGTCGACCGCAACAAAAATGTGCTTGTAATTCTTACTGGTACTTTCTAATGGTCCTAAATGATCTATGTGGTATGTTTTCAATGGGACGTCTTCTTTATGCAGTGGATGCAAAATACCTTCTTTTTTCCTTTGTTATGATACAACAATATATAATGAACACAATTACCTATTATTTTCTCAATTTTCTATCTAAGCTTGGGATGAAAAAATAATCACTAACTTCTTTTTCAGTATATTTGATAACGGAGTGACATTTTTCATGAGCGTTTCGAAGTATTTCTGTTTGCATACTGTCTGGAACTATGATTAACTCTTTTCCATCAATAAATTTATATAAAATTCCATTTCTGTCACAATAATTTCAAACGTCCCCAACCTGCTCTTAAAGAGAATGTTCTAGAAGAAAATTGCCGTCTGCGCCGTAATTAAACGGTTTTCCGTTTTTGCAAAAAGAAAAAAAAAACTTTACAGCAAATTTATTTGTTTAATTTCTTTGTGTGTAAAAAACGAAAAATAATCCTAAACATAGTTTTAAAAAACTAAAAAATACGCTTTTAGAGTAAATCTAATTCAAAAGAAGATTTTCAAAACTGTTGAATATTCGCTAAGTTTACATGCACTTATAATATGCATTTTGTGGATGATCGATACCCAACTCAGAATTAATGGCAAATAATGCACTTTTTATACATCAACATGCAATATAGTTCAGCCTGTATTATTAATAACGGTATTAAATATATTTTACGTTTGTTAGGAACGCGAATTTTATCTTTTATTCAGAGTTACATACATACAAACAAACAAACAAACCCACATGTGAAACTAATAGACGCGTAGTAAAAAAGAAAACATTTAGCATCCCTGGGGCCCTACTCTGAAACTTCCTGGAACTTCCAGTGACGTCTATTACTCCCTCATGACAAGAAAGAATAGCCGAAAAAGTAGTCGCTTGTCAAACTTTGTGCTACTCTGAAAGCCCTAATGTGCCCAAGCGAGAATTTTCTTTCCTTCTACCGCGTATCGAGAAGGAAAAACGATTGACCAATCAAATAACAGTATATCTCACTCGCTGCGTGCATCAACATTCGCGCGTGCATTTTGCTTTAACTTTCTGGTTTAGCTTAGCCTCCGAAATAGATGACAAAAAGATTTGAGAGACAAATATTAAAAGCATTCGAGCAAATTAAGATGTTGTGTTTCAGGAATTTAAAAATATTAGAATTTTAAATCGCAATTAGTAGATCTTTTCGACACATACGAGCATACAAGCTTAAGCAAAGTAAAGTGTCGAAATACATTATACGAATTCATTTCCATGTATCAAATGCTTCGACTAAACACGAAAAAATGTATAAATACTTTAAAAAAATAATACTAATATTTAAAAATATTTGTTAAATTACATCATTTAACTTCATGACTTTGTTTTCAGCGATATTTTGACTTTATCGCAATAATAGTTAAAAATTCAGGCTTTAAGTAAAAGTCCCCTTTTTGCGTTACTCATTTGTTTTCGCAATTATAGTTGTATTTTCAGTCTTTAAATGCTAAGTAAAGAAAAATCACATGTCTGGGCAGGGCAAAATTAAGGCATATTTATATGGGGCACAGGCACAGAGCACCAACGTTTGGGGGGGGGGGGCCTTAAATCCATCTAAAATTTTTAAAATGGAGAAATTTCATATCGCACTACGACAAGATTAAAAATAAATTTAAAAATAATCTTTCGAAAACTTGAAATCCAAAATATTTTACTACTTCATTATATTGTTTTTATTTAGGGGAGGGGGGGGGCAGCAAATAAAGCTCGTGCTCAATGTCCTACAAAGTCGAGCGCTGTGTCTCGGTATCACTTTTTCAAAACGTGTATTTAAAACATTTGTTGTTTGAGAGGGGTAAAAATTACTGCATGTGCTGCGCTTTTTTCAATGAATTCGGTAGACTCAATTTTTCTTTCCGCGATATTTTAGTCTTTTCGCAATAAGAGATATATGTTCACTCTCTAAATATTAAGTACAACTCCCTATTTTTGGGGCAATGCATAAGAGAAAAATGGAGATCCTAAGTCACATGTCTGCGGATCTTTTTTCCAAAATGCATTTAAAACGCTTTGTGTTTGAGAATTGAAAGAAACAAATTCATGTTTTATGTTTTTGCTATCACTTTAAGACTTGAAAAACGATGATTCAATTATTCTGTGAGGAAATGCTCCCCCTCCCTTGATAGAAAATAGAATTTGAATAAAGAGCTCATTTTATTAAAGGGAATACACCCCCCCCCCCTGGGTTAGATCGACACCCTGGTTAAGTAGATATATAAATTCAAGTTTTGGGCATCCCTTAAAGTAATTTCAATTTGCCAAAATCAGTAAAATAAGATGATTATAGACCTTATTTTACTGATTAATGCAAGGCAAAGTTGCTGAGTTCCAATTACTGCCGATAAATGGATGCCTCTCCCAAATTCAAACTCAAAATTAAGAAAAAATCTTAACTCTCAATGTAAAAACAAACTAAACCTCATTTTCAGAACTTATAAACATACTGGCACACTCCCGCGTTGAGAAAAAATGGAATAAACAAACAGCTTCTCACTACCGAGGAAGACATCTCACGTCTCCTTACCCTGTCGTAAACTTCTCTGAGCGATCCTAGATATCTTAAATTAGAAGTGGCTTTGACATTAGCGATTATTCGTTTCTCACGAGATGTGACATCACGGAGCACAAAAAACCCGTATTCTCGGTATCGACTATATTGACGATACAATGAGAGTAGGGCCCCTGCCTTCTGAAGTTCTGAACGCTTTAGTTTCAGGTCTAAAGTTTTAGTCCGGGACGTGTTTTGGTCGGGACTGGCTCATTTTCCGTTCTAGTAGATAGGATGTTTTTATGAAGCCTCGTGGCTGAGTTAGGTAATCCCAAGAAATAAATGAAGCTATTCCCGCTGAAACTTAGTTTATTACTTAAATTATATCGCGTGGGAAAGAAGAAAAAGTATTCCGCTAACTCGAACGTGGTGGATTATGCGCCCACAGGGGGACTGTAGCGCAGGTTGCGCCATCAAAGTGGTTTTTTGGGGGGCGGGGGGTGGGGATTTTTTTTCCAATTGAAGATTTTTTTTAAAAAATAACATGAAACTTTTCAAGAAAAGAAAAATTTAAATTTATTCCACAAAAAATGGAAAGATGCATGAATAATACTTGACGAACATAATTTAGTATTAGTGTCTTTTGCTTGATTTCTTACAACGTAGGGGAATGTGGGGCAAAATGAATGCATCGGAAATTTGTTCTGAAAATAATTGTACATAAAGATTGAATAAAGTATTTTGTATGTCAACTTGCGTTGAAGTAATTTTTTTTCATTTTTGGCAGTTATTTTGCCCCTTCAAAAAAAGTTTTTTCCCACCTTAAAAAACCATGGGGCAAAGTGAAAAATGCAATATTTTTACTAATTTTTCTACTTTATGATTAACAGTAATTTTCATCAAATGGACGTGTAAACAAACGAATAAATGACTTTTTAATTAAAAATAAACGAATAAATAAATAAACAAATTAATGAACTCATTAATTTAAGAGAAAAACAAATGAGTGAATAAAATAGAGAACAAATAAGAAAATCAGTGAACGAATGAATAAATAAGTGAATCAATAGGTAAAAGAATGTAAATGAATTATTAAATAAAGAAATATTACGTGATTAAAAAAAATAATGCATGAGTAAACAAAATGAACTATTTCACTTTGCCCCGCGTGCACTTGACAAATTACATTGAACATTTAAAATAAAAATTCGCTTAATATAAACGAATTGTATTGTAATGGACATCAGTAGATCTCAATTAATACTTAAAATGATGCTTACCAAAATTTTAATTTTTCATCTGCGAGAATTGTGGTGAACTAAATTAAGCATGAATAAGCGATTGCAGTTTGAGGAAGATTCCTCCATCCATTATAACCAAAAATTGAGAATATATTTCAAAGAACACAAGGAGTTTCTGCACAATTTTTGAAAATTATTTGTTTGAAAAATATAATTTTGTGTGCTATCGCATATTTAAAAATTTTCTGAAATGCTCAAAAAATATCTTTTGATAGCTAGTTCCAAAAAATATTTTCTATATATATTTTCATGAAGATTTTTCCAACAAGTCTGTTTTAAGCAAATCCGCCTTTAAGTTCGGGATTATGCTAATAATTTGATAAACGAAAACATGTTCAAATCTAAAACTCATTTGACTTTTAGACCAGAATCATGGATCCGCGACAAGATCTTTCAAAAAAAAAAAAAAGTTAAAATGAGACTGTTCAAGCAAAAGTTATTTGGGACCGGGAGGGGGCAGTTCTGTTTTTTAAACTGCTCACAACTTAATTAAAATTTGTTCAAATAAAAACATCAAACAAGAATGAGGTGTTTTCTCTGAGATATTTTGAATAAAAAAATGTTCGCTCAAATCGGACTTGTTTCCTCAAAAGTTGTAAGGGAGGACAGGGGGGAAAAATTGAAAATTCGAAGTTGAACGAAATATTATTCAAATCAAAAAGTCGAATATGTGAGTGTGTTGTCCTCACTGAGAACAACTATTCGCTCAAAAGTTATCTCGGGGGTGGGGGGGGGGGGTGAAGAAGAACCGATCAATAGATAGAAGAACCGATCAACTTTCTTATTTGAAATTTCTCTCTGTGTATTTAATTTTTTTTCAATGCATCGCACTTTCTTTCATGATTTTTTTTTCTATTTTCTTTTCAACCGTTCCGTTGAACATAAAGCATAACTTGTAAAAGATATACTGTTTTTAAACAGTATACGAAATTAACATGCAATATGTTGTACATTTAGGTTACAGAGACTTTCCGCCACAGTGACCAATTTAGTTTGATCGACAAGGGTTTGTACAATAAACGTCGACTCTGTTAATATTGTTTAAGAATAATAATAAATATTTCCCTCTACCCTTGAGGCAACTTCGTTTTCTTTTTAAAATTTTAATATTTTTTCTCGATTTCAAATGAAAAACTAAACATTTTTGCTAACAGTGGACAGACAGTAAAACTTCTTGTATCAATATTTTCTTTTTTCAAAGAAAAACTGATATCACTCTCTATGACAATTTAATTTCTGCATCAAAGACTATGTGTTTCATTTTTTTACATGAGCTCATATTAGCTGCTCTTCATACTTATTCATTAATAACTATCCTGAATTATTTAGCAACACTTACAATAAATATTAATTTATACTAATTAACATACATAACTTAGTTCAGTAAAA
The DNA here is from genome assembly GCA_038373865.1 of Uloborus plumipes. Taxonomy (NCBI): domain Eukaryota; kingdom Metazoa; phylum Arthropoda; class Arachnida; order Araneae; family Uloboridae; genus Uloborus; species Uloborus plumipes. The sequence goes on from JAXGGA010000609.1 coordinate 163,543, forward strand.
TAAACTTAAAATAACTAAATTCTGAAGTGTATCTCTGCTTCATAGTCTCGATAATTATTTTTTACTCTAGACTCTGCACACATGTACAGGATTACGGTAAAATTTCTTTTACGCTCTTTGCAAATGACCAAACATGGAAATGCGATGACTTGCAAGAGGCAAAATGGGAAATCGGAAAGTAGCTCCAATTTCTTGCCAAGTGTTCAAATTTGGCGAATTTTCTGTCGACTCTAAGAACCCTTATCTCGAAATCGTGGGATCTTTGGGTCAAAAATATGTCTCAGTATATGCTCTTTCGAATGATACTAATTTTAACTTTTTTCATTATTACTTAAGTCGTGTGGTTTCCTGGTTAGACTATATACCCACCTAGGTGAAGAACTCTTTTTTTTTTTTTGCTGATTAGCTCGCTTTTGCATTACACCGTCCGAATGATGATCATTACAATTTTTCGATATTTGTTGTTTTTAGTGTGATGTAAACGATTTTTTTTGTCCATACAGTTCCCTATTTCACAATAACCCTTGTCGTTAGTTGCCATTTAAGTTATTCAACTACCCGGTTACAAGTTAATGATCCGAAGGTATAAAATGTTGCAATAACAACTAAATCAGTAGAAAACAGGGTAACAAAGCTCAGCAGGGGGTTTAAACATCGCTAAGCACTGAAAATCAACCCCTCACGCAGCAAATATACACTGCTCGACATTGAAAATGCAACACCAAGAAGGAGTGGTCAGAAATTCATGCAAATTTTACCGTAGACGCACGTCACTGAGTTATGCAAATGATATGAAATGCGCAGCTCTCCGACGCACGTGAAGTAAGATATAAGAGAATGAAGTTGAAAAGTGGGCTATGTTCATGTTGGTTTTTCTGCCAGACTAATTATCGGAGAAATTTGGTTTTTGTCTCGAAGGATACGTGTGATAGGAGGAAATGCCACGCCGTCCTCAACGAAGACACTTCCAGCATATAGACGACTTTACAAGGGGTATGGTGATCGGACTGAGAAGGGGAGGTTGGTCCATACGTCAAATTGCAGCTGATACCCACATGGATGCAAGCACTGTGCATCGGCTGTGTCGGAGATGGTTGGAAAGAGGAAATGTAGCCACATTGAGGGGTGCAGGTGCAGCCAGAGTGACGTCAGATCGCTTGGATCGACGGATTCACCGACAAGCTGTGGCGGACCCGCAAGTCACTTGTACGTCAATTCTGCAGCACGTGCAAGGTACCCTGGATGTTCCTGTGTCGACCAGAACCATTTCCCGTCGACTGGTTGCACGTGGCCTGCAATCACGGCGCCCGCTAAGAAGACTGCCATTGACCTCACAGCACAGACTCCAACGTTTGGAATGGTGCCGGACCAGAGCAACGTGGATGGCAGAATGGCAAACCGTAGTGTTCTCAGATGAATCCCGCTTCTGTTTGTCCAGCGATAGTCATCGCATACGCGTGTGGCGTCGACGTGGAGAAAGATGGAATCCGGCAGTAACTGTGGAACGCCCCACAGCGCGACAACTTGGCATAATGGTTTGGGGCGCTATTGCATACAATTCCGTATCACCTCTAGTTCGTATTCGGGGCACTATGACGGCCCAACGATATGTAGATAATGTACTGCGGCCGGTGGCAATCCCCTACCTTCAGGGTCTGCCAAATGCAATGTTTCAACAGGATAACGCCCGGCCTCACAGTGCTCGAATCAGCCAACATGCTCTACGAGGTGTACAGATGCTTTCCTGGCCACCATACTCTCCTGACTTGTCACCAATCGAACATGTGTGGGACGTGATTGGACGCCGTTTGCAGAACCTGTCACTGCCTCGTTCAGAGGACGAACTGTGGCAAATGGTTGAAAGAGAATGGAGTGCCATCCCTCAGGACACCATCCGCAGGCTTATTGACTCCATGCCTAGACGTGTTTCTTTGTGCATCGCTGTCCGCGGTGGTCCTACTTCTTACTGAGCCGACGCCGTCCTCGCTCTAAATTTTGCTTATTTATTTTGAAATAAATATCACTTATTGTTCCATGCTGTCTCTGTCTTCTTACCAAATTTCATCAATTTCTGACCACTCCTTCTTGGTGTTGCATTTTCAATGTCGAGCAGTATAATAACCACATAGTAAGTGTCCACAGTAACCACATAGTATTATGAGTATAATAACTGCCGGAAGAAAATACTTTCAATTGTTTTAAAAAATTCTACAATATCTTGAATGCAAGTGAGCACTGTTCTTTTACATATTTTTTTTTTTATGTTTATGTTTAAGCCACCCTGGTATCCGTTCCCGAGTAGAAAATGCATCCCGATTTGTGGTCGAATGGTTACAGAGCACCACCAAAGTTTTCGCTAAAAGTTTGACCAAAAGACGTATTGATTTGGAATGGACACTTCGAGACCATGACATACTGAACGTGCCCCAGTCACCTTTAGAGATGATTGTATCGAACGCCGTTTGCTAACTTACCACCATGCCAACTATGATGTATTAAAATCTGTCATGTGAATGAGAGGGTCCCTCTCCTTCTAGTGGTGATATTTTCGCCTCTTCGATGTGTTGCCTCTATTCGATATTCATTCTCCGAGCGATTTTTTGACTTTTATCTCAAATCAGACGAGAGGGAGTAAGATAATAATCCGAAGATCAACCCCCTCTTACATTAAATTATTTGCCATTTAGTCACTCGAAAATGTAGTCTTCGAAAGAAAAAATACCACGAATGATATTTTGATGAAACTAATGCTTTCAAAAGTGCTTGTTCACTTGGCGCTCTTCATCTTCACAAACAAGTGGGGAGATTTTTCAACAAATATTGTCAAGCAAAACGAAGAAATTCCGCAAAATTTGAGAGTTCATTTTTGTGAGTGTATTCAACCAACTGAAAGCGTTCTGATAGTTTCTTCTTTATAAACATGGAATAGAAAGTGTTTATTTAGATGATGTGTACATTAAGTTAAAAGAGGCACGTGCAATCAGTCAAGCTTGATGGAAGTAAAAAGGGGAATGCAGCCAAGTGTGACGGAACACCTAAAAAAGCTGTGATTTGTTCTCGCGGAAGACTAAGATCCGCCTTCAACGACGAAAAGTCTCGAGGAGTTTTTTGAAAAAGTCGTTTCTAGTGTTGGGAAGTCAATTTACTCTTATCGGTAGAATTATCTTCAAGCAGCGCGTGTCAGCGATACATTTCAAGTGGTATGTAGTGGAAAAACACGAGTTTAGGGTGTCGATAAATTCTCGGAAAAGTCTAGTTGACTGTAAAACTGAAACGGTGTAGAAAATACATTTACATCCGGTTGCTTTTACTTCTACTTGATTAATTTCAAGCAATGTGTCAATGATAAATAAGAAATAGTAGAGTGGGATTCATGACATGCACGGCGCTTGTTTACTTTTAAATCTGTATTATTTGCTCACTAAAAGTAAACTGGATAGAATGAAGACTTCCTTCTCTCATCTAATGTCTCTTTCAATTATATTTTGTGCTACTAACAGTCAGTCAGCTATATTTTTAACGGGATAGGTAGTTTGAAAAAAAAAATTAATAAATGGAATTAGTTACTAAGTTTTACTGATTGGTGTGAGAAAATAAAAGTCCAGGGGCCGTACTCTGAAACTTCCTGGAACTTCCAGTGACGTCTATTATTCCCTCACGACAATTGATTAAACGTACTAGATCACGGGCTAATTTAAGCTCAAGAAAATGCTGTGCAAATGTGAAATTATGTTAATTTAATAGAGGGTGTAACCTCCAGAATTTTGAAGGTAAGCCTACAAGCGTGCATTAATTATGTCATACAGGTGCCGAATATCACTTTGTGGTATGGAGTGCCATACTTGTTGCACTTGTTGTGTCAATTCTAGGATGGTCATTGCTGGCTGTGGATGATGCTGGAGTTGCCGTCCAAAGATATCCCATACGTTATCAATTGGAGACAGACCTGGTGATTTTGCAGGTCATGGTAACATGTTAGCACTCTGTAGAGCACATTGCGTTACAGCAGCAATGTGAGGACGAGCGTTATCCTGTTGGAAAACTCCCCCTTGAATGCTACTCATGAAGGGTTGTACTACTGGTTAAATTACCAGACTGACGACAAATTTTCAGTCAGTGAGTTTGGGATAACCTCAATAGTGCCCCTGCTGTCGTAGGAAATTGCTCCAGAGACCATGACTCCAGGTGTGAGTCCCGTGTGTATAGGCCGTAGACCGCTTGGATGCAGGAGAGCCCCTGGCCTCCTTCTGACCAATATACAGTAGGGTGAGTCGAATAACTCGATTTTTTTATTTCGAAATCGCATTACCCCTCAAAAGTTGTGGTTTAATATCCACAACTTGGGAAAAATAAAAAAAAAATCTAAGTTGGCGTCTTCGGTTCGCGCATGAGGCTCAAAACTGGAAAAAATATGTTAAAAATGAAAATTTTTAAAAAAGAAAAAAAGAAAAAAAAATAACTTTTTACAATGCAACTGCTATAAGCTGTAAATATTTTGTGCATTTTTAATCCAAAAAAGTATTTTATAGCTTTTACATACGATCTTTGGTTTGCACATCAGACTTAAATTGGGCTAAAATCGCCTACAATGTCAAATTTCGAAAATATCGATTTTTTTAATTTCGAAATCGCATTACCTCTCAAAAGTTGTGGTTTGGTATCCAAAATTTGGGGAAAATTAAAAAAAAATCTAAGTTAACTCCTTCGATTCGCGCATGAGGCTCAAAGTTGAAAAATATATGCTAAAAATGGAAATTTTCAAAAAATAGTTCAAAAAGTAGTCTATAACATAATTTGAACCCAAAAAAATACATATAACTTTTAGAAGATACATTCTGTGTGTGCATAAGGCTCAAAATATGAAAAAAAAAAAAAATGTCAAAACTGAACCAGAACGCACTATGTCGGCGCTGTGCCGGAATATTTTTATTCTACAGCCGACTTGTCTAGACATTACACATATTCTAGGAGACAGTTCAAAATCTCTGCAGTCTGCACTTCCTTTGGTTGTCACTTAGTCAGCTAGACCCGCCAAACAAACAGCATCTTTAATAAGCAACTGAAAGTGAATCAAATTTAGAAGAAATTTACTGCAAAACTTCTTTACCAATGTACAGTGGTAATACCAATGTGCGTTCTATACCAATGTACAGTGGTAATACCAATGTGCGTTCTATACCAATGTACAGATGTACAGTGTACGTCTACAAGAGATTGGCTTTTTAGCACAAGAACACGAAAAATTCATTGCACACTTGCAAAAAGCAACGTCAAAAAGTTAAGACTTCGCTTCATTAACAAAGTGATTGAGTTTTGTCTGGAAGTTCAACTTATCTTTATCACGACTAAATGACTTTCTCAAAGTGTAGTATATATTATGGTAATCCTTTATCTATTTTACAATACGTACATAACTGACCGTTGGTGTAGAAGCGTTGCAGTACATTTCTTCTATAAGCTATGCAATCTGAAATCCTTGAAAAAGGTTCGCCTTTTACAGATTGCGATTTTTCTTCAAAGCAAGCTAACAACACATCTGCACATGTGGGTAAAACACTTTGACTTAACCCTTTCGGTGCACCAAAAAACGGACAAACAATTAAACGTTTAGAAGTTTTCCGGGGTTCCATCATTTATTATTCGGAGAACGTCGAACAGTATAACAAAACTTGAGCATAAAAATATGCTATAAAGTTACAAAAAAAAAAAAAAAACCTCACCCAAAGCTAAACACGCTGCACTTTTTGATTCACTCTCAGTTGCTACTTAAAGATGCTGTTTGTTTGGCGGGTCTAGGTGACTAAATGACAACTAAAGGGAGTGCAGACTGCAGGGACTTTGAACTGTCTCCTGGAATATGTGTAATGTCTAGACAAGTCGGCTGTAGAACAAAAATATACCGGCACAGCGCCGACATAGTGCGTTCTGATTCAGTTTTTGACGGTTTTTTTTTTTTTTTTTTTCATATTTTGAGCTATATGCACAAACAGAATGTATCTTCTAAAAGTTATATATAATTTTTTGGGTTCAAATTATGTTGTCTACTAACAATTTAAATCAGCTTCGATAGAAAAAAAAAAATACTTTTTTTTCAAACTTCAAACTATTTTTTGGAAATTTCCATTTTTAGCATATATTTTTCCAACTTTGAGCCTCATGCGCAAATCGAAGGAGTCAACTTAGATTTTTTTTTAAATTTTCCCCAAATTTTGGATACAAAACCACAACTTTTGAGAGGTAATGCAATTTCGAAATTAAAAAAATCGATATTTTCGAAATTTGACATTGTAGGCGATTTTAGCCCAATTTAAGGCTGATGGGCAAACTAAAGATCGTATGCAAAAGCTACAAAATATTTTTTTAGATTAAAAATGCACAAAACATTTACAGCTTATGGTAGTTGCATTATAAAAAGTTACAATTTCCTTTTTCTTTTTTTCTTTTTGAAAATTTCCATTTTAACATATTTTTTCCAACTTTGAACCTCATGCGCGAACCGAAGACGTCAACTTAGAATTTTTTTTTTTATTTTTCCCAAGTTGTGGATACTAAACCACAGCTTTTGAGGGGTAATGCGATTTCGAAATAAAAAAATCGATTTTTTTCGACTCACCCTAATATACAGAAACCACTGGTACTAAGGCAGAATCTGTTTTCATCAAAAATTACAACAGATCTCCACTCTGACCTCCAGTGACATCTGTCTTGGCACCACTGCCGTCAGAAACGGCAATGGTTAACAGTCAATGGAATACCGGCTACAGGCTGCCTGGCTTGGAGCTGTCCTTGAAGTAAACAGTTTCTTACTGTTCCTTGGGTCTCGACGGTATCAACTGCAGCTCGAATGTCAGCCGCAGAGGCAGTACGATGCCCCACAGCCGTAAGCAAGATTCGGCGGTCTTCCTTCTCAGTCGTGCCACGTGGCAGCTAGGAACTCGATCTTCTTGAGGTAGTTCCACCGCTTGACCATAGCTTCCAATAATCATGCATGGTGGAAACATTCCCTCCGAGTCTTTCTGCAATTATCTCGAAATGAAAATCCACCTTCTCGTTGCGAAATTGTACGACCTCGTTTAAACTCGGTGAGCTGTTGATAATGGCTTCTTCGTTTTCTTAAAGGCATTCCTGGCTAACATGAACGCAATTCTTCAAATTTCATGGAAAAATAATACTCACGAGCTTCACAACACGCTTTTAAAACAAGCCTTATTTGCATGTTCTGAGTGACGCCAGCTGCGCCACACTTATGCGCGGAGCGCGAAATTTCAATCGATGTCATCTTTCAGTTGTATAAACACGCCTAACAAATTTCGTTTATCTAACACAAGTCTTTCTTGGTGTTGGGATTTTTTTTCCGGCAGTGTATATCTCTTATTGCGAAAAGGCCAAAATATCGCGAAAAGCAAAATTAAGTCTTTCAAAATCATTGCAAAAAGCGCCTCACATGCAGTAATTTTTACCCCTCTCAAATATTAAATGTTTTAAATACACGTTTTGAAAAAGTGATACTTAGACACAGGGCACGACTTTGTAGGACATTGAGCAGGAGCTGTATGTGCTACCCCCCCCCCCAAATAAAAACAATATAATGAAGTAGTAAAATATTTTGGATTTCAAGTTTTCGAAACAGTATTTTTAAATTTATTTTTTATCTTGTCATAGTGCGATATGAAATTTTTCCATTTTAAAAACTTCAGATGGATTTAAGCCCCCTCCCCCGAAACGTTGGTGTCCTGGGCCTGTTCCCCATTTACCTACCATATAACAAATATTTTTAAATATTAGTATTATTTTTTTAAAAGTATTTATAAATTTTTTCATGTTTAGTCGAAGCATTTGATACATTGAAATGAATTCTTATAATGTATTTCGACACTTTACTTCACTTACGCTTGTATGCTCGTATGTGTCGAAAAGATCTACTAATTGCGATTTAAAATTCTAATATTTTTAAATTCCTGAAACACAACATCTTAATCTGCCCGAATGCTTTTAATATTTGGCTCTCGAATCTTTTTGCCATCTATTTCAGAGGCTAAGCTAAACCAGAAAGTTTAAGCAAAATGCACGCGCGAATGTTGATGTAACGCGAGTGAGATAAACTGTTAATTTGATTGGTAAATCGTTTTTCCTTCTCGATACGCTGTAGAAGGAGAGAAAATTCTCCCTTGGGCACATTAGGGCTTTCAGAGTAGTACAAAATTTGACAAGCGACTACTTTTTCGGCTATTCTTGCTTGCTGTGAGGGAGTAATAGACGTCACTGGAAGTTCCAGGAAGTTTCAGGGTAGGGCCCCAGGGCCGTCATTTAGAAGGTCAGGGGAGGGGGTTTAATACCGCCCCCAGCTTTGGGAAAATAATTTACACGTAAGCGGGAGTGTTCTTTTCTTAAATGGTTTTGTGAAAATCACTCTCCCCAACCTTCCCTCTGTAAAATTTCAAAGTGCCGGGCCTGCAGAAGTCATAGAAATACACGGATAATCTGTGACTGCAGTAGTACCTAGGTGCCTTTCACTTTAAAGAAAAGTGTAAATAAATAACTCAAATACAACAGATCAACTTCAGCTAAAAGCGGTTTCGGTAACCGGAGTTTCTGATGAAAGCGTTTCAACTGTGATATTTCAGTTCATCGAGTTTCATTCAACTCTATCTTAAGTGAGTTTTAAGTTGAGCGCTTACCGAAAAGTGTTTACCCACACCCTCAAAACGTGTCACAATTAAATTTGGGAAAAGTTTCCTGTTCTCTCTCTCTCTCAATCACGTTTTTGTGCAAACTTTGGGAAGCAAACAGTAAACGATATGACAAAGTAATAGGAGGATTAATTCTATGATTTACATGAAATTAGAAATTCACTTCGTACAATTTTTCTTGCACGAACGAACACTCGAGTAATAGTGCTCGGCGGGCTCACTTAAATATTTCTAAAAGAACGACATTGGAGATCTGCGACTCGTAGCAATCATCATTCCTATTGTCCAGCAAGGATATAGTTATTGTCGAAAGGAAACTGTTTTTGTGAGTTCACGGATTTGTTTCAAACACGTTTCCAGTTGTTTTACTGCATCATCTTGCTTGTTATTTTTAAATGTTCATTTACGTATAACATCAAAAGATAAAGGAAAAGAAAATTCCAATGTTTCAATTTTAGATCTTTCCCTCTCTTTAATTCGAGAAGGAATTCGGAGGAATTCGAAAATTGGGTCTGTTTGGTATGAAAAATTTGACTTTCTGACTCTTTGAAATCCTGTTTCCTTTACCAACATTGCGGACTGATTTTTCCTTGTGGTTGATCAGATTAGAATCTTGCGGCAGTCAATCTGTAGCATGGTTCCTTCAAATGTTTATTTTATTGTAGAGAAAATGAAATTTTCCTAAAGGCATGTAAAATACACGCAAACCATTTCATTTAATTAAAAATGTGACTTGTTTCTTCAAATACAGTATTTAAAGGGGCTAAATGGCACATGAAATCAGAAGGTGAAACTTATGTATTTTGACATGGAAAATAAAATGAGTCGAAATAGTTCGCTATTGTCGACCTGCAATGTAAGATCGATCAACTTTAAAAAACAACTTTTTTCACAATGTCATCTTCGAGCCTACACTGGTTCGGAAACAAGCAGCATTCAAAAATCAACAGTTTAGCCTCCAAAACGTTCTTTAATGCTCAATAATGTATTTTTGAAGGCAATATTTTGAATTTTCCTCCTTCAATTCTCAGGATCCCTAGAGTTGAAAATACAAATTTTAAAGCTCCGTTGTATTGTGTTTAATGCGCGTACTTTGGATTCTCCATGAGTTCGGATTAATGAGAATCTGCGCCAATCGAAAATAATACTGAGTTTTCTTTCCGAAGCACTTAATGAACTTCCGAGCGACGTCTATTACTCTGTGAAACATTCTTTTGACTACTGAACCAAGAGCGCTGAAAATACTCAGATGATCCCATTTCGAATCATTTCCTCAGCGCAAACGATAGTGCCATTGGATTTTTTTTTCCATTCCAGCAATTAGACTTGAACTAGCCTAGTAGGATCACAATAAGACCATTAGTGGACGCTTTTTCTAACCATCTCGAATGGAGGCAAAGTCAAATCCGAAAGCTAAATTTTGAAAATGGTCGCTGATCTGGAAGAAACAGGCTGCCATAGTAATGTCAAAGCACTGGTTCTCAATCAAGAGCCTCGAGATCTAGCCTAGGTGCTCATCACAGCAGCAATTTGCAGTGAGTCGTGAATAGCAATTTTACGTCATCTTTAGTTGGCTTAAAGTTTTCAAATTTTTGTATTTTTTCAAAATGATTTTTAAGTATTGCAAATGAAAAAACCAGTGACGGGTGGTTATTAAATGGAAGAGATAGGTCTGAAATATACAAAATTTTTAAAAACAATTTTAGATTATGATTTTAGTCCGCGAATTGCGCTCAAAAGTCATCAAATTTCCCGAAATTTTTGATATTTTCAACATTTTTTTTTGACTCAGTATTTGCTCTCAATATTTACTTAAAGCAGTGATTCCCATAGTGGTTCACAGGGGTCCCCAATGAAAGTTTAAAAGGAAACGTCACATAAACGAACGAAAAATTTGGGGGTCCATGAGATGCAAATAGGGGTCCATGAACCAGGATCAGTTAGTTGCAAAAAATCTGAGTCACAGAATGCATAAAACGCTACAATTTATAATATATGCTAAAAAAAAATCGCAACAATGCATTAAAATTCTAAATTATTTGTGCAGTTGCCAGAAGAAAGTGATGAAAACTTAAATCAATTACTTTTTTAGATTGAAGTATGCTGTTTTTAACCGACTTCGAAAAAGGAGGAGGTTCTCAATTCAAAGCGTATACTTTTTTTTTTGTTTGTTCGCACATAACATCTGATCTACTGAACCGATTTGGACGATTTTTTTTTTAATCGATAGGAGATGGTGTAACTTAGGTACCATGTACTCATATGACGATATTTGTTCACTAGAAAAAAAGTTATGATCGAAAAACTAACATTTCATGTCATTTAAAACAATATGTGTTATCGTAAATCCTTACTTCAATGAGCGACCCGATGGTCAAGTGGTTATGCGCATCAGGTTGAAGTTCCTGATGGAATGAGATCGAATCCAGGCCTGCAAGGATTTTTTCGAACAGCTGCACGTTTTTTTTTTTTTTTGAATGATTTTAATGATTGTAATGTCCTTATGCAGGTACATCCCCTCATGGGAATCTACCCCATGTTTTTTTTATAGTACAAAATGACAGTTTTGATCGGATCTTTGTTAAAATTGGCAATGTGGTCCTTCGATGCATCAGAATTTTCTTATGGACATTTGCGCCATTTTGGGGGGCTTTGAATCGATTGTGGCAATAAATGGTTTTTGATTTGCAGCACTTATATTATTTTTTCAAAAATTATATACACTATCAATTATATTATGTTAATTTTTGTACCTTTATAAAATTCTGTATTTTATACCTTGCATTTACGTCAAATTCAAGGTAAAATTAAAAGTCAAAAATTCTGAAGGAGATAAATATATGTTAAAAATTAAAGTAACTATTTTTTGTGATTTTCATATTGGTTGTGACCAAAAAACATCATAACAAACAAATAAAATGTATCAAACACCATGAGTGTTGAGTTATTAGGCAAAATCTGCTGTGTAAAGTTTTTTTTCACTGCGAGAGTGTGGGGGGGGGGGGAGGTATGAACGACCATTAAAGGGACACAAATTTTTAAAAAATAAGATTTTGATTTGTGGTGTTTGAAAAAAGCTAGAATCCACTTTAGTTGAAAATTATTTTCCATGAAATGCAAAAACTTGCACCAATTTTCCAAGTCTTACTCTAACCCCTTCTCCCACAATTCAAATTACTTACTTTTACTTTCAATTTTTAACCGACTTCAAAAAAGGAGCAGGTTCTCAATTCAAAGCGTATGTCTTTTTTTTTTTTTTTTTTCGCACATAACATCTGATCTACTGAACCGATTTGGACGATTTTTTTAAATCGATAGGAGATGATTAACTTAGGTATCATGTATTCATATGACGATATTTGTTCTCTAGAAAAAAAGTTATGATCGAAAAACTAAAATTTCATGTTATTTAAAACAATACGTGCTATCGTAAATCCTTAATTCAATCAGCGACCCGATGGTCAAGTGGTTAAACGCGTCGGGTTGAAGTTCCTGGTGGAATGAGATCGAGTCCAGGTCTGCAAGTTTTTTGAACAGCTGCATGGTTTTTCAACTATGTTTTGATTATTTTAAGTGCATTTACACTAAAAAGAATGAAATAAAATATTTTTGAAAAAAAAAAAATAGAACCGACTTCAGTTGGAAATTGCTCTAAAAAGTAAAAAATAATTTTTTTCTTTGAACACCATCGAAACTACTTTTAAACATAAGTTTTGAAGTCGGCGCAAAAACAATGTATAGAATCATGCGCAACTACAATTCAACTATAAATATAAATTTTAATGGATTCATTTCATTGATTACCACACATTCGTGTAATGGTACAAATATTCTGCTTTTAATTTTCAATGGTTTCTCTGAAAAAATGTTGGCAAAATATGGTTAAATAGCATTTTACCTATCGTTTTTGCGCCGACTTCAAAACTTATGTTTAAAAGTAGTTTCGATGGTGTTCAAAGAAAAAAAATTATTTTTTACTTTTTAGAGCAATTTCCAACTGAAGTCGGTTCTATTTTTTTTTTCAAAAATATTTTATTCAAAAGGATCATACTTGACAGGATTTTTATTACTACTTTTGAAAAATCTTTTTGACAATGATGAAGAGCTTTTAATGGAAAAGATCCCGGTTAATAAGAAAATGTACTGAAAGGGAAACCAGATATTGCTTATTTTAACAGGTTTATTCTTTAACTTTAATGAGGTTTAATGAGGCTTGCGTTCAACAATTAAATGTTATTTACAAAGACTTATTGACAATGACAGGAGATATTTTATGTTGACTATCAATCCGTACGATAATCAACTGAATTGAATTGAATAATCAACTGCCATTTTACAAGAGCTGATTGGAAGTAGTACAGATGAACTTATAGCACAGTTCAGAGAACGGTACCAATACTTCTGCTGTCAGAAAGACATACCTATAACTTATCATATCTTATGAAATATTGCACGACAGTTTTTGTAAGCATTTACATCTTCATACCCTCGTTTAAAAATATCTCAGTTCAGTCAGTTTCTCACAAAAACAAGAAACAGATTAGCAATGACTGCTCGGGGGATTTAAAGTTATGTCTCACACAACCTAAAGCCAAATATTAAAAATTTGCTGTCAAAGTACGAAATTCCCACTCCTCACTAAAAGTCTTTTTACTCATACATCTTTTACATATAAGAATATTAGCTCATTGACGTTTTGTGCCATTATTATTATGAAAGTAAGACAAAAGTATTAAATGTTACTTTTTTTACTTGGCAGTGAAACTTTCAAACTGAATAGTTTAGAAAGTTGTCAGAAATTCTAAGAAGTTTATTTTTGTTTAAAAAATCAATAATAATAAAAAAAAAAATAACTATTGGGTAAATTTCTGATTCATCTCGTTATACTTCTATACATCTTGCTTTCATCTGGTTATTTTAGAACATCTATTATAAAACGTAACCATCTAATTTTCGGTTTTGAAACGCTGGAGTTCAATTATTACAGTGCCTGTCTAGTCTTAGATCGACTCATAGGAAGGGGAACGAGAAACTGGAAAACTCACCAAGAGGCCCACGAAACAAAAAAAGTTTGGAACCCCTGACTTAAAGTGACTTCAAAAACTTTTTTTTAATTCATTTTGCTATTGCTTTGATTTGTGTAACTCTTCGCTTGCTCATGTGGAACTGCCCAGAACTCACCACGAGGAGGTGACTGCACTTCGAGTGACCGCTTTCTTCCAAATAATGCGAGCACCCATTTATATTTCTTAGACGTCATTAACAGTTGAAGTGCTCCTTTGTGTCGTAAATTGTTCGATATTTCAGTCAGATATCCTCGTTTTTACTAACCTTTTAATATGATCACATACCGATTTTGAAGGGCTTGTCACCTCTTGACAGTTTATTCAACTGATTGAGTCTGCGATGGAAGTTGAGCGCATTCGAAGATCATATTTAAATTTTCAGCTTCCTAGTAATCTTTGTAAATATTGTGTTGTTAAATTACGTGTAAAAGGTGGTTTTATAATTTTCCAATCATGCCAAGAAATCTGTCTGTGTGATGTTATGTCAAAAATATGATTGTCAAGAATTTTTTTTGGGCTGGCCAGCCCCAAACCTGTGACGGGAGATCCAGCTTAAGCGTCTACAGTTGGTATTCCGAGGTGCTCAAGAAGTTACTAGATGAGTGCCCAGGGGCCCTACTCTCATTGTATCGTCAATATAGTCCATACCGAGAATACGGGTTTTTTGTGCCCCGTGACGTCACATCTCGTGAGACACGAATAATCGCTAATCTCAAAGCCACTTCTAATTTAAGGTATCTTGAATCGCGCCGAGAAGTTTACGGCAGGGTAAGAAGACGTGAGATGCCTTCCTCGGCAGTGAGAAGCTGTTTGTTTATTCCATTTTTTCTCAACGCGGAGTGTGCCATAATGTTTATAAGTTCTGAAAATGTGGTTTAGTATGTTTTTACATTGAGAGTCAAGATTTTTTCTTTATTTTGAGTTTGAATTTGGGAGAGGCATCCATTTATTAGCAGTAATTGGAACTCTGCAACTTTGCCGATTATCTATAATCATCTTATTTTACTGAGAAATTGGCCAACATTTTGCAAATTGAAATTACTTTAAGGTATGCCCAAAACTTGAATTTATATATTTACTTAATCAGGATGTCGATCTAACTCAAGGGGGAGGAATACATTTCCTTGAATAAAATGAGCTCTTTACTCAAATTCTATTTTCTACCAAGGGGAGGGGGAGCATTTCGTTTTTATTGTATCATATTTAAGTTTAATTTTTACTCACAGAATAATTGAATCATCGTTTTTCAAGTCTTAAAATGACAGCAAAAGCATAAAACATGAATTTGTTTCTTTCAATTCTCAAACATAAAGTGTTTTAAATGCATTTTGGAAAAAAGATCCGCAGACACGTGACTTAGGATCTCCATTTTTCTGTTATGCATTGCCCCAAAAATAGGGACTTTTACTTAATATTTAGAGAGTGAATATATATATCTTATTGCGAAAAGGCCAAAATATCGTGAAAAGCAAAATTTAGTCTATCAAAATCATTGCAAAAAGCGCAGCACATGCAGTAATTTTTACCCCTCTCAAACAACAAATGTTTTAAATACACGTTTTGAAAAAGTGATACCCAGACACAGGGCACGACTTTGTAGGACATTGAGCTCGAGCTTTATGTGCTGCCCCCCCCCCCAAATAAAAACAATATAATGAAGTAGTAAAATATTTTGGATTTCAAGTTTTCGAAAGAGTATTTTTAAATTTATTTTTTATCTTGTCATAGTGCGATATGAAATTTCTCCATTTAAAAAACTTTAGATGGGTTTAAGGCCTTTTTTGCCCTGCCCAGACATGTGATTTTTCTTTACTTAGCATTTAAGGACTGAAAATACAACTATTATTGCGCAAACAAAAATGAGTAACGCAAAAAAGGGGACTTTTATTTAAAGCCTGAATTTAAAACTGTTATTGCGATCAAGTCAAAATATCGCTGAAAACAAAGTCATGAAGTTAAATGATTTAATTTAACAAATATTTTTAAATATTAGTATTATTTTTTAAAAGTATTTATTAATTTTTTCACGTTTAGTCGAAGCATTTGATACATTGAAATAAATTCGTATAATATATTTCGACACTTTACTTTGCTTACGCTTGTATGCTCGTATGTGTTGAAAAGATGTACTAATTGCGATTTAAAATTCTAATATTTTTAAATTCCTGAAACACAACACCGTACTCTGCCTGAATGCTTTTAATATCTGGCTCTCGAATCTTTTTGCCATCTATTTCCGAGGCTAAGCTAAACCAGAAAGTTAAAGCAAAATGCACGCGCGAATGTTGATGTAACGCGAGTGAGATATACTGTTAATTTGATTGGTCAATCATTTTTCCTTCTCGATACGCGGTAGAAGGAGAGAAAATTCTCGCTTGGGCACATTAGGGCTTTCAGAGTAGTACGAAATTTGGCAAGCGACTACTTTTTCGGCTATTCTTGCTTGTCGTGAGGGAGTAATAGACGTCACTGGAAGTTCCAGGAAGTTTCAGAGTAGGGCCCCAGGAGAGAGTTTCTAGCGGACTGGCACATAGACTAAGAACGTTCGTTTTTATTTTTGAGCATTCGTTTCTGCATTGTTATGCTGTAGTTATTTCTTTAGAACTCGACATGTTCTTTTGAATACTAATTTTTTGGCTCTAATAGTTTTGTAAACTTTAAGATTCAATAAATGTTAATATGTTTCTCATCTTAATATGTTTCTCAGCTGTTTCACCGAGACACATTTATGTGGTCTACGATTTACGATAGGTTTCTCTAACAGTATCCAACTATCCTATTCACTTCCATCGGCAAGGGATCATTGAACGGAATTGGTGGTGAGCTGAAACACCTTGCTTTTGTTGAAACTAAAGCACGTAGTCGTATCGTAAATATCGTCAACAGTGTATAAACTTGAATGAAGATAGATTGGAATCCATGAAAGGCTTTTAACTAGAGATGGAACGAAGGGGCATTTGGCCGAAGGGCCGAATACCGAAGCTTCGGCCAACTAATGGCCGAAGCTTCGGCTGGCGCACTTATTGAAGTTTTTGGATTAAATGCATAATAAATGCGTAGAGTTTAATAGTTTTCTCCATATGTTTTAATATTCTTAATTCTTAGCGTTAGGGCCATGCTCCACATCGACGTAAAGCAGAAAAATTAGGCAGAAGCGTAAAATGGGTTCAATGGTGTTCCTATGGAAAGTACAAGGATTTTCGGTTTCTTCCTTCAGTTTCGGTCGCGTTTTACGCTGATGTGGAGCATGACCCTTACACAATATTTTTAGCTTACTGTAGCATTCTTAAATTGATTTCATTAATTAAAGTTTATTTTTATTCTGGTTGTTTTTATTTTAATGTTCTTAGTATTATGCAACATTTTCAGCTTACTGAGTCATTCTTAAATTAATTTCACTAATAAAAAGTTTTCTTGTTTTGTATTGCTTTGAACTGCTAGTACAAGAAAAGACGACATTACTATTTTTGTATTGCAAATTAGTAGTAGGAAGCTCTACTTGGAACATGAAAAGCTCAGTCTGCAGTTCAGTTGATGTTTTATATTAAAACAACTGATATGATTGTGTATTATACCATAGATCTACCCAATCTACTAATACTTACGTTGTGTTATATATTATAAATATCTGAATATTCTTAATGCAAAATGCTTCAGCTTTTGGTGAATTCGAAAAAATAGTATCATGCATCCTTTTTTACTTGGCTTTCATTTGGTATTTATTTTAAGAGGATTATTTAATAATGTCACAAGTTCAAAGAAACTATTAATTCCAAGGTTGAGTTTTGGAAATTACAAGCAATGAATCACAAGTAATAGAACTTTCGTTGTCTAAAGAAAACGAGCTAGAACTGTACATGAACAAGCCACTCTTAAATAGGAAAAATTGCCCACTGAATTGGTGGATGGAAAATAAGACAATTTTTCCAGGATTATCAGAATTGGCCAAACGCTACTTATCTGCTCCAGGTAGCAGTGTATACAGTGAAAGAACATTTTCCGAAGCTGGTAATGTATACGAGAAGAAAAGAAGCAGGATTCTGCCTAAAAGTGCTGAGACATTGGTTTTTTTGCATCATAATTCTAAGTTGTGTGACAAATGAGCAGGTATTATTCTATTAATTCAAGAATAAATGACGAATCTTTTTTAAAGTTAATCAACTAATCAGAATTTATTCTTTTTTAATTATAAATACTTAAAATGCGGATCTTGGGTGGATGTGTGCTACTAATGGACTGGACCCCCTCCTCATATTTTGATTTATACAAAAATAAATAAATAAGATGTAGCTTTAAGTTATGTATTAACAATTACTTATAGTCCGAGAGCCAGTAACAGATATATATGACCAAGTTCCTCTCAAGTGATAATTAGTAAAACGCAACAGAAAATCGAACTATGAAGCCTCGTGAATGTCAGCTGAGGCTCGGTGGGGGGGGGGGGGGATAAGCAGTTGGAACCTCCCACGCTCGAAGGGGAAAAAAAAAAAATTCACTCATTTCCTCTCGCCTAAAAATTTACCAGATGATAGCTTATATGTAACTATTGATAAATATATACGTCAGCTGGCTGTATCTCGGTGGAAAAATTGTCAGCTGATACTTTGAAGGTCGTTACGTAGAAGTTAGCTAGAAGCATTTACTGACTACACTGTTCGACAAAAAAAAAAACCTTGAAAATGCTTCTGGTATTTTGAAGGCTGATTCTTATGTAAAATGACCCCCTGAATCCGAATATGACCCCCGTTTTCCCCCATCACGTCCAGATTTTTTTTAAACCCCCCCCCTTTTTTTTTTTTCATTTTTCCTTAGTTTCAGGGCTATAATATTTTTTTTGGAGGAGAAAGGAGCCTTATATTCACCAATAAATTTTTTTGGATGTCAAGAGAGACTCAAAGTTTAAAATCATGAGCACCGAGAAAAAATCGGGGAACTTGGGGGGGGGGCGTGGCCCCCCAAAATATTTGAAAAATCACCAAATACGATCGTTTTGTTCTAGTTTCTTTAAAAAGACCTTTAAAACATTTTTTCGGTGCAGAACCAGAGTATAGGATCCGCTCCTATGGCTCCTGGGTCAGAAAAAATTTTCACGCTGTAAAATTTAAAAAAAAAAATAAAATAATGCTTTAAAAATCGCACTTTGCACTCGAGTTTTAAAGCAGGTCTTCAGCCAAAAAAAAAACAAAATTGTGGCTGATTCTTATGTCAAATGACCCCCTATTTCCAAATATGACCTCAGTTTCCCTCCTCCACCCCCTCTTTCCAGAGAGTCCCCCCCCCCCAATTCAGACTCATTTTACTAATTCGGAGGGGAAAAGTACATTACGTAACCCGTTAACATAATTCTAAAAGGCAACAGAGGTTCAAAGTTCAAAATCATGTACATGTGTACCAAAAATATAAACTAGGGCGGTATACCTCCCCCCTCCCCCCCCCCAAAAAAAGAAAAGAAAATTCAATACTCTGATTTTTCACAAAAAAAAAAAAAAAAGGTTTAAAACGTCTCTTAAAAAAACAAGAAAGGAAGATTTTTTTTGGGGGGGGGGGGTACACCGCCATAGCTTATATTTTTGGTACACATGTACATGATTTTGAACTTTGAACCTCTGTTGCCTTTTAGAATTATGTTAACGGGTTACGTAATGTACTTTTCCCCTCCGAATTAGTAAAATGACTCTGAATTGGGGGGGGGGGGACTCTCTGGAAAGAGGGAGTGGAGGAGGAAACTGAGGTCATATTTGGAAATAGGGAGTCATTTGACATAAGAATCAGCCACAATTTTGTTTTTTTTTTTTTGGCTGAAGACCTGCTTTAAAACTCGAGTGCAAAGTGCGATTTTTAAAGCATTATTTTATTTTTTTTTTTAAATTTTACAGCGTGAAAATTTTTTCTGACCCAGGAGCCATAGGAGCGGATCCTATACTCTGGTTCTGCACCGAAAAAATGTTTTAAAGGTCTTTTTAAAGAAACTAGAACAAAACGATCGTATTTGGTGATTTTTCAAATATTTTGGGGGGCCACGCCCCCCCCCCAAGTTCCCCGATTTTTTCTCGGTGCTCATGATTTTAAACTTTGAGTCTCTCTTGACATCCAAAAAAATTTATTGGTGAATATAAGGCTCCTTTCTCCTCCAAAAAAAATATTATAGCCCTGAAACTAAGGAAAAATGAAAAAAAAAAAAAAAAAACGGGGGGGGGGCGTTTAAAAAAAATTGGGACGTGATGGGGGAAAACGGGGGTCATATTCGGATTCAGGGGGTCATTTTACATAAGAATCAGCCTTCAAAATACCAGAAGCATTTTCAAGGTTTTTTTTGTCGAACAGTGTAGTCAGTAAATGCTTCTAGCTAACTTCTACGTAACGACCTTCAAAGTATCAGCTGACAATTTTTCCACCGAGATACAGCCAGCTGACGTATATATTTATCAATAGTTACATATAAGCTATCATCTGATAAATTTTTAGGCGAGAGGAAATGAGTGATTTTTTTTTTTTCTTCAAGCGTGGAAGGTTACAACTACTCATCCCCCCCACTGTGCCGCAGCTGACGGTCATAGGGCTTTATGATACTGTTGTCTGATGCGTATGGCCAATTATCTATCGAGAGGAAATAATTAACCAAATTTTCACCTGGCTCTCGGACTATTATTTGTTTTACTATATCCTGATTTTGTTGTTTAGAATCTTGATCAATGAAATACATAATAAGTTAATATATGTTGATAGATTAATGCATCTCTTTAAAAAAACTGAAATTGTGTACCTATAAATTTCAAAAAACATAAAATTTTAAAAGAAAGTACAGTCAAACCCGCTTAATGGAATATCGGTTAATGGAATATCCCGCTTAATGTAATACATTTTCAATGTCCCGAACCGTAGTAAATCATTTCTGTGTTAAATTTCCCGGTTAAAGGAATATCATGTTAGGATGCAACCCCGGTTAAAAGAATAATTTTTAGCCACGCTGATGTCGATCTACTTCCATTTCCAACCCTTTTTTCCGGATTTTTCCTCCAGTAAAGAGCAATAATGATTGTGAAGCTTATGGACGGCTTCCAAATAATGTTTTGTCACTTCGTTGAAAGGGTGCAGGGGCAAGAAAAACGATTCCTGGAATTTGAAAGGAATGTTTCCCTAGTGTTGTATACTGTTTGTCGCCCCCACTGTGTATCGTTCCTTCTGCTTCAGAGAATGAACAATAAGTTTCGAATAAGCTTTACCTCTAGGGACCCAAAGGAGATAAGAGAATAAAGGAGTAATGGGCAAACCAACATGTGTAAAGGACCGGGGAAGAAGACGAGGCTGTGACGAATCTCTTCCGAGAAGCACAACGATAAGTCTACTTTGATGTTTTGAAATCATTTTCCAATTTTGCTTCGGCTGTGCATGTGCTTTTTATCTTCATAATCTCTTCTAAGCGAAAAGATCGTACTTTGAAAGAAAAAGTGAGTTTTATTGAATATTCAAATGCTAATGTAAATGTACGCAGTTACAACTTGAAAAAAAGTTCGAGATATCGCAATCTCAAGTTTCAAAATTGTTGAAAAATAAAGAAAAAATTCTAAACAACTGGAAATTTAACAAAAACCTTAATCAAAAGAGAAAATACACAGGTAAAGAATCAGAAGTTGAAGATGCTGCTCTCCTTCGCTGGTTTGCTGAGAAACAGGCTTGTTACGTTCCTGGTCATTTAATAAGGTCATTTTTAATTGAATTTATAAATTTTAATATGTTTAAAGTATTATTAATTAATATATTTAAATTACCATTAATTAATATGTCTAAAGTTAATCGTTATATACTTGTTGATGAATATACTTGTGGTTAAGGCAAATTTAAATGCTTTCTTGGTTTAAATGCAAGTTGGAACGTCGTGTGGATGGAATCCCGGATAATGGAATATCCCGCTTATTAGAATAATTTTCCGTGACAAATTGGCTATTCCATTAAGCGGGCTCGACTGTAATTCAGGATGCATAATCGTTGCACATCTGCCCTTGTACACATACGAACAATTACCGTTATTCAACGTTTCAAAGCTAGAAATCATTGAAAAACACTCAATGCAGTATATTTATATAGCTTTTATTTTAAAACTAAAGTTTTTTTGAACAAATATAACGAAATGTAATATTTAAACGAACATATTGTTAATAAATATTTTATTAATTATTGAATGCATTCTGGCTTCAAATGTTCAATACGCACATATTTTTAATTGAATATAAATTTCTATTATGGGTCATTCCACGTCAAGTGATCCAAAATCTGAGAAAAATTTTACTTTACATTTTTGTATTTCTTTCACATTTGGCTCATCAATTGTACCCCATGAGGTAATCAAAAGTCTCAATTTTTGGATTTTTATCTCTATTTTTTTTTTTTTTTTTTCATTTATGAGACTTTGAACTTTAGAAAAACGCTCGTTTTTCGATGGACAAGGGAACATAAAAGGGACCATAACTCGGCACCAAATATAGATAGAACAATTTGGTAAATGGCATTTTAAAGTACGTTAGTTGCCGCTTAATCTGATATGCAACATGACTAATTTGATAAAAATTTTCTTTTTCAAAAAATGAAATTTAAATTTCAAATTTAAATTTCTCGAAAAACATAATGAATTTTTTTGAAAAAATTCTCAAAAATTTTTGTGTATTTTATCTATGTTTGTACAAATTTTTAGATTGGGATCTCAATGGGATCATATTTTTTTGAATTTTTGAATAAAACTGTATGGGAAAAAAATGATATTTTTTAGATTCTATTTATTTAAATACTAAGTTCTCTTGCTTGTGATGGTCTAAAAAGTAATAAACAAACACGAATATGTTTAAAATGAGTTGACATGAGCTTATAGATTTGTCAGGTTCACCCCCTACCCCTTTCTTCTCCGCACAACCACTCTTTTTTAATTCAAAACTGTTCAAAATGTTAAAAAAAACAAAAACTCTTTGATACAAAATGAATAGTAAACTTATTTAAAGTGGGGAAATGGGTTTCTTCATAACTAGACGAAGTATCCCCCTCCCCACCCAAATATACCATCACACTATACTAATATGACGTCTAACCTGGGGATTGAGTTGAAGATTATTTTCACCCTAGGTATATATATTGTTTTTCAGACGAAGTGTTTCTTTTTCGATCCGAACTTCAAAGTGTACTTCCATTCAATGTCTGAAATTTAACTTTATGATTAATTTCATCTTCTACCCCCGCACCAATCTTCAATTTTGAAGGGAGTAAATAAATGGATCGCCCCAAGATCATAGCAAACAGCAAAATAGCACTGTATCTCCTTGTCCTCGTCGTTTTTTCTATTCTTTTCGCAAAAAACTGAAAATAAATCAAAATATCAGATCATGTGTCTGTGTCCCCATAATTATCTTTCCACGTTATTTAATGTGCAGCAGTTATTTAATTTTTTTA
The DNA here is from genome assembly GCA_038373865.1 of Uloborus plumipes. NCBI lineage: Eukaryota > Metazoa > Arthropoda > Arachnida > Araneae > Uloboridae > Uloborus > Uloborus plumipes. Next base: position 186,734 of record JAXGGA010000609.1, read on the forward strand.
ATTGTTTGTGTTCTTTTTCATTTTGGTGTAAAGGAAAGTAAAGCAGCAAGATATATCTATATACATATATTAAACAAACACTGCTTTTTTGAGTACAACCTCACATGTTGTTTAACTTCTTTACAGATTGCTCCTCCCCTTACCCTACCTTCCCACTCCAAACTTTCTTTTTTTTTTATCATTACGCCTAACCCCATTTTAAAGCTTTAGTCTCTACTGATGTCTGGTAGTGTTTCAGTTTGTTCTGTTTGTTACTTTTTCCTATTAGCTCATGAGCTATGTCCATTAAGAGAAAGGAAAGGCAGTGATGGGGACTGACATATAACGTGACACTTTGATTTCTTTTCAGTTTTGTGTGAAAATAATGGGAAAACATTATGAGAACAAGGGAAAACAGGTGCTATTTTGCTGTTTGCTATGATCTTGGGGCGACCCATTTATTTCCTCCCTTCAAATTGAAGATTGGTGCTGGGGAGGGGATGAAATGAACCATAAGTTTAAATTCAGATATTGAATGGAAGTACACTTTGTGAAGTTCGGATTGAAAACGAAACACTTCGTCTGAAAAACAATATATACCTAGGGGGAAAATAATCCTCAAATCAATCCCCAGGTGAGACGTCATATTAGTATAGCGTTAATGGTATATTTGGGTGGGGGAAGGGTTGTACTTTGCGTTGTTATAAGGAAGCCCATTTACCAACTTTAAGTAAGTTTACTGTTCATTTTGTCTCAAAGAAGCTTTTTTTTTTAGCATTTTAAACAGTTTGGGGGAAAAAATGGTTGGGTCAGGAAGGAGGGAGGGTGAGCTGACCAATCTACAAGTTAATGCTAGCTCACTTACCTAGAGTAAAAATAACAGTCAATTCAATCCCCAGGTTAGACGTCATAATAGTACAGCGTTAATGGTATGTTTGGGTGGAGGAGGGGGATACTTCGTCTAGTTATAAGGAAACTCATTTACCATTTTTAAATAGGTTTACTATTCGTTTTGTATCAAAGAGTTTTTTTCTTTTAAACATTTTGAACAGTTTTGAATTAAAAAAGAGTGGTTGTGCGGGGGAGGAAGGGGGGAGGGGGTGCACCTGAAAATCTATAAGCTCATGCTAGCTCACTTTAAACATATTCATGTTTGTTTACTACTTTTTAGACCATCACAAGCAAGAGAACTTAGTATTTAAATAAATAGAATCGAAAAAAATATCATTTTTTTCCTATACAGTTTTATTCAAAAATTAAAAAAAATATGATCCCATTGAGATCCCAATCTAAAAATTTGTACAAACATAGATAAAATACACAAGAATTTTTGAGAATTTTTTCAAAAAAATTCATTATATGTTTTTCGAGAAATTTAAATTTGAAATTTAAATTTCATTTTTTGAAAAAGAAAATTTTTATCAAATTAGTCATGTTGCATATCAGATTAAGCGGCAACTAACGTACTTTAAAATGCCATTTACCAAATTGTTCTATCTATATTTGGTGCCGAGTTATGGTCCCTTTTATGTTCCCTTGTCCATCGAAAAACGAGCGTTTTTCCAAAGTTCAAAGTCTCATAAATGAAAAAATAATAGAGATAAAAATCCAAAAATTGAGACTTTTGATTACCTCAAGGGGTACAACTGATGAGCCAAATTTGAAAGAAATACAAAAATGTAAGGTAAAAAACGTTGGATCACTTGACATGGAATGACCCTTATGCTTTATCATGAGGAAGAATTTTGAGTTGAAAAGACTATCTTATATGATAATAATTGTAACAGAAAATTTGCTGCATAAATTTCAGGCCGAAGCAGCCGAAGCGGCCGAATCACACCTCATGCTTCGGCCAGACCGAAGCTTCGGCAAAATGGCCGAAGCTTCGGCTGGAGATTCGGCTTCCATCTCTACTTTTAACTCATTTAGTACATTGCAATACGACTGAAAACAAGAATTGCATGAAATATTCTGTTATGTCAAATAGTCAACAAATGATACACTTCAACTTTAAAGCTGGAAAATCGGGAATCATACGAACTGAATTATTACCATACGGAGAATTCAATATTTGATGAGCAATTCAAACCCTTCCGGTGTATCCTGTCCTGCAGCATTAATGTAAATATGTGACTTTTATCCGAATTGTTCGTGTCTCATCAAAAGGAAAGAAAAAACATTCACAGTCGCCTGATGTTATGCCTCTTCTTTTGAAGGTTTTCCATGCCCATCCAGAGAAAGGACATTTTTCGAATGTCCGGACCTAGTGAAAATGACGTAGGAGCAGGACCGGATTAACACTCCGTCAGTCCGTGCCCCGGCACGGAGTAAAAAATTGGTGGGTGGGGGGATTACCAAATCAAAGTAAGAAAAATGTCACAACTGAGTTTCTGTAAAAGAAAAATAGAGAAAGGGGGAAAATAAAAATATTTAAACTATATGATCTTTGTGTATACAAAGAAGCAAATTTCAAGCACTTCTACGAAAATAGATACAAGATGGTAATATAGCAAAGCTTGTTATAAAGCGATTTAGGGCGAGCATCTATAAAACATTCCTGATACTCCTTTGCATCCAAAAAAGTGGCTTTTACATCGGTACAACATTGCATTAATGCAGAAGAGAGTCATGAAAGGGCGCTTTTTCTTCATCTTCATTGAAGATGATCATTCTTCATTCGACCTAATCCTCACACTCATTTACTCTGTTTATCCCAGTCGTAGCCTGCAAATACATTGGTTCTTTTATAATTTCGACTCATTGCAGAGACTGGAAAATCATTTTTCAAGACAAGGAATTAACGTCGGTGCTCTCGCCAAGGGCGGGTGAAGGAGGGGAGTGCTCCCTCAGTTTTTCAGGGCAAAGACTCATTTCAGTCACATAAAAGTAAGAAAATCCCCGCTGAGTACCAAAAAAAAAAAAAAAAAAAGAGACAAATGAATAAAAATGTCAAAATGTTTTTTTTTATTATTTTATTTTATTATTTTTTAAATATAAAATTAAAAGAAAAATGCTGTTTAAGAACGTTATTTATGATCATCCGAAAAACTATCATAGCAAGGTAACCCATTAGCCGCCGAGATGTAAGTTGCAAACATTATTTAATGAAAAAAAAAGTATGCAGTACATAGTAAGAGAAATATATCAAAAGCCCCAGCAAAAAATAATTAATTATTCAATTAATAAGTTAGCTTCGTTGTGGCAGCCGGTATATTTTATTTTATTTTTTTAATCAAAGTATCAAAAACTGTTTTTTTTTTACTTCTTTTTAGATAGCAAAGGAAATATTATAATCGGGATTTTTTTTTAAATTTATATTCTTAAAGCAATATATCAAAATATCAACGTATCACAGCAAACTGGAGAAAAATACTCAAGCCGTCGAAATGTTTCAAGTAAAAAAAGAAATAAATAAAACGAGAGATCGAAAATATTCTTATAAAAAGTCCCATCACGGTTTAAAGCAATGAGTAACCGTCCTTAAGCAAGGGCTCAGGCAGGAACATGCAATACACCACCAACTCGTTTATTTCGATCCATGGACTGCAGTGTCGTGCTTATTATGCACTCATCAGCATGGAATACGAAAGTAGCCGAGTCGTAAAGAAGTAGCCGAGTCGTAAAGAAGTAGCTGAGTCGTAAAGAAGCTTACGAAAGTAGCCGAGTAAGAGGCAACAATCCTCTTATAGAGCAATGGGCTTTTAAAAAATGTGAAGGAACTCGAAAAAAGCGAAAGCAAAATAAAGCAAAACTTCATCTTAGAAGGAATGATATTCAAAATAAAGTAAAACGGAAAAAAGACCTGTGGTATAGCAGTAAAATATCACCTTCAGTCAAATTTTTTTTTTTTTTTTTTTTTTTTTTTTTTTGCAATTGGAGGCATTTTTTTTTTTACAAGCAAAGACATTAGGGTGAAAATATTTTTAATTTCAGTAAGGGAAACTTGGGGAGGGTTTCTCGCATCATTTTTATTTAAGGGGTTGTCCAAAAGTGATGTTGCACTTTGAGGGGGCATCATGGAATTGTGTGGGAAAGGGAAGGGGGAACAAGAAGTGTGACATCAAGCATTTTTGTTATGAGATTATACTTATGAAAAACAGTGTGACATACAACAAGGGGGATAAGATGAAATCTGAAACTTTGTGACAGAGATGGGTAAAAAATGTTGAAAAAAAGTGTGGCATTTATGGGCACTCACCAATATAAATAAAAGAATGTAAGAAGGGAGTAAAGAAAGGCCTGACCATTTTGATCTGAGAGGCAGGATGATTGAAGAATGATGAATGAAAAGTGTAAAAGGAAGGTTTGGGAAGTTCAGTTTTGAAAAAATTACTGGGAAAGGCCACCGAACCGCTCCACAATATCATTAATGATCGCCTAAAAAAAAAATTCTAGAATTTCATGTTCAAAATATTTTTAAGGAGAGCTCTTAGCCCCATCATACTGATACTATCAAAAATCGTCAAAAAATATGTTTTTAAATTTAAATTTCTAAAAATTTTCAAGAAAAAGCTCCCGAATTCTCTAAAGATTACCCACCTTTGATATAAGATTATCAAAGGTGGCCTACAATTGTGTTTTTAAAACTTCAGTTTCAAAAATTTCCGTCCGAGCCCCAAGAGAAAATTCGTTTTTAGGGCTGAACTTCCGAATCGTCGAAGATGTTTTTTACTGGACTTCAATTACTAAATATCCGGGAAAAAATCGCCAAACCGATTTCTTCCTATCATCATCCATAATCGTCCAAATCGGCATTTTTGGAACTTCAATTTCAGAAAACTTCCGTTTTAGAATCTTTGAATCCATCTCTTAAAAAATCATTGAAGATATGGCAACCTACAACCGCGTTTTTATTCTTCCATTTCGTAAAATTTCCAAAGAGAGTCTTCAAACCTCCCTCCCAAACAGCACCAAAAATTTGCTAAAATTACGTCTATTGAGCAAATTTTGAAAAAAATCAGAAAATCTTCGAACTCCAAACTTCTAATCGATTAATTTCAGTTATGATTCATATTGCTGCTCCTCCTTTTCTGGATATAAAACACAATTCTCCTGTTTTATGTGCTCATGTTAGCCCTCGCTGTTTCATGAAATAACTATTGTCTCGGTACTGAAGCTTCGGGATAGTTGAATCAAAAATTTGTAAAATCATTTGTATAACTTCTGTTAATCGTTTTTCGAAATGGAATATTTGAAATGGAAAATTGTCAACAAAAAATGAAAAACTTTCTTCTTTTTGTATGTTTGTTTTTAAAAGATAATTTTTTGGAGGGGATTGGGTATCTTAATAATTGTACTTCGTTAGCGGCGTAATGTTTCTCTTTCGCACGAAACGCTAAATCTGGCCCTGCGTAGAAGCGATGCTAATGTCGACCTGCTCTCCAGTAGCATCCCCATCTGTTGAGGACCGCAACAAGAACCATTCAACGACTCGAGCAAAAAATTCTTCCTCCATTAATCGTTGAGCAATTAGTAGTTCCGCCGCTGTAAACTGTCCAAACTCGACTCGATGCTGCCCACCAACAGACTTGACAACCTAATATTGGTCGCGGGATTTTTATTTTTTCGTCCTCTCGTTTTTTATGACGATCCAAATGCAGTCATAAAGCATGCGTTGCCTTTTTTTTATGACGTGAGTCCCTCTTCTAGGGGTCGACATGTGGGGTACGAAGACTTAATTGACCTACCGGAGGTAACGTGATCCTTTCGACAGAGTTGTTATCAGCCGTGTCTCCATTACATCCGAGAAAGCCTTAAGCAATGAAATGAAATACGAAGCTCATTCAAAGGTTGCTGATTATAATTTTAATCCCTGCCTTGGTGGCTGCTGCTACTCACCGATTAATTGCTATTTGGTTCACAAAGATTCATTTTTAATTTAATAAAAATGAATCATATTTCATTTCATTTTAATAAAAATGAATCATATTTCATTTCATTTTAATAAAAATGAATCATATTTCATTTCATTCATAATCTCCTGAGACACATTTGTGCATTTTTCGATTGCATGTTGAATACGTAATTGCTTTTAAACCGGGCACCTAGCTCTTTTTTTGGTTAAGTCACCAAAAAATGTTCCATTTCGGCTTTTTTTTAAAAAAAATACAAATTTCTTACAGCTGCTAAATGTAACGGTAATGAAAAAATAACGATACTCGTAAAAAATTTCCTCAATTTCATACTTTTTATAGCTGTAAATGCTTTAACTGCGGATGATGTCATATAAGCCCTATCGCACTTTTTAAATAAGATTCCAACAGTATTGGCGAAGTTTATTACGTGTCCTTGATATTGCTTTTCCATTGCATAAATATCCTGGCGGAAGGGCTCTCCATACCCTTCGCTCACCGCTTCTCATTAGTTCAGGGAAAAAATCTAAATGAAGTGCCATTAATGCCTAGCATCCCTTTTTAGGGACGGTCCAAAAAAGGGTCTGAATTTCCCAAAAATGAACATTTCAACCAAATAATAGTGTTCAATTAGTACCTTGGTGTTGTTTCAATTCGTTATTAACAGATTGCAGCATATAACCATTGTAAAGTGTGTTCTGTAAAAGTTTTAATATGATCTTTCTCAAAAATGACATCGTTCACGAAAAAAAGCTAAGTTTTCAAGGTTATTCCCAGCTTCCCAGTTTATGTTAATTGCTGATTTTATTTCTTCTTATAAAATCTCTTTTTAAATATTATATCGCAGTCAGAAAAAAAAATGTAGTAAAAAAAGTATGTACCCTTTGGGGGGTCAACTTTCAAGGGACGATTTTTCTTTCCTTAATAAAAAAAAACAATTTTTTACATAATATTTTTTTTTATTATTTTTTCTGTCCATTAAACACTGTTTGTAACCAGTACACAAAATATCTTTGGGAAAAAAATGTCAGGCATTAATGGGCTAAAAAAGGAATTTTTAATGACATTTTGAACACCGGAATATAACTTTTCAACAACTCTTAAATTAGTTTTCCATAGTTCGGACTTCTATTATTCACTACTTCCTAAGAATTCGGGTCGCAACTTTTTTAAAATCAATACTTGCTGATTTTTTCTAAATCCCTTATACATATATGTAGTGTGATATAGCCAATGGGAAAAGGCTAACATAATCATAAATTGGCTTATCGCGTCGCCAATCGAATTCTTTCCATTTCTCACCTGATAGAAAGCTTCGGTTCAATCTTTCTTTTCCCATATGATCATTTTGGCTTATTTTTTTTTAAATTGGTGTTCGAGTAATTCGCTTTGTTTGCTTTTTAAGCTGTTCCCGTTGCTTTTGTCGGATGTCTGTGCATCCATAAGCTCACAATTTTTCTTTTTGCATTGAAAAAGGCGTTCTTTGTAACGCCGAAACACGTATCCCTGCGTATTTGTGGCTCCTTAACGTTGTAATTTTCTCTACATCAATAGCACAAAGGTATTTCATTATTTCACTCATACATAAAATAGCTTCAAAGCTATTTTATCAATTAGGCTTCAAAGCTATCCTTCATCAATTGTTTAGCTGCAAAGGGGAAGGAATATTTTTTTAATCGATTATACGTTTTGAATATTTTTTTGTCATCAGCAATATATTGTTTGCTCTCTGGCTATTTCTTTTTAATACAATACTAGCTGACCCGGCAAACGTTGTTTTGCCATATAAATAATTTCCTAGTAATTTCTAGTGTAGACAAAAAATAGCTTACTTATTGTAAGTATGTATGTATGGTAGAATGTGTATATTGTATGTATGTAAGAATGTGGTATATGCGTGAAATAAGCATGGCGCTCTGTAAACGATGAGGGAATATAAAAATAACAAAAGGCAAACATTATTTTTAAGTTATTATAATTTATTCCTTAAAATTATATATCATTAATTAAACAATTACGACAGTAACACTATTAAACAATATCAATCTCTTAATGCTACAGCGTGAACAATATTTTTTGTTAGTCCATCTTTAGCTAACACAAACAAACTGGATGGTTTACCCACTCGAGAGCATGCCACGTATAATTGTCCGTGTGAAAAACATAGTGATCTCAAATCTAAGCCACAAACAGACATCGTTTGACCTTGGGTTTTTTTATAGTCATTGCAAATGCCAATCTAATCGGAAACTGAATACGTTTGAATTGAATTGGCACATCTGATGGTATAATAGGAATCCGTGGTATGAGTATATTTTCACCTCTGAACTTGCCATTTAAAATCCTGGCTTCGATCACGTTTTTCATTAATTTTTGAATGACTAATCGCGTACCGTTGTATAGCCGGGGCGGATTCAAATTACGAAGCAAGATAATTGGAGATCCAACCATTATTTTTTTAAAATTTGTGTCACTTTAATGGTCGTTCATCCCCCCCCCCTCTCGCAGTGAAAAAAAACTTTACACAGCAGATTTTGCCTAATAACTCAACACTCATGGTGTTTGATACATTTTATTTGTTTGTAATGATGTTTTTTGGTCACAACCAATATGAAAATCACAAAAAATAGTTACTTTTAATTTTTAACATATATTTATCTTCTTCGGAATTTTTGACTTTTAATTTTACCTTGAATTTGACGTAAATGCAAGGTATAAAATACAGAAATTTATAAAGGTACAAAAATTAACATAATATAATTGATAGTGTATATAATTTTTGAAAAAATAATATAAGTGCCGCAAATCAAAAACCATTTATTGCCACAATCGATTCAAAGCCCCCAAAAATGGCGCAAACGTCCATAAGAAAATTCTACAGCATCGAAAGACCCCATTGCCAATTTTAACAAAGATCCGGCCAAAACTGTCATTTTGTACTATAAAAAAATATGGGGTAGATCCCCGTGAGGGGAAGTACCTGCATAAGGACATTACAATCATTAAAATCATTCAAAAAAAAAAAAAACAAAAAAAACATGCAGCTGTTCGAAAAAATCCTTGCGGGCCTGGATTCGATCTCATTCCATCAGGAACTTCAACCTGACGCGCATAACCACTTGACCATCGGGTCGCTCATTGAAGTAAGGATTTACGATAACACATATTGTTTTAAATGACATGAAATGTTAGTTTTTCGATCATTACTTTTTTTCTAGTGAACAAATATCGTCAGATGAGTACATGGTACCTAAGTTACACCATCTCCTATCGATTAAAAAAAAATAGTCCAAATCGGTTCAGTAGATCAGATGTTATGTGCGAACAAAAAAAAATTTAGGGGTGTACTACCCCTAACATTTAGGGGGATGAAAAATAGATGTTGGCCGATTCTCATAAATACTGGATAAGCACAAAACATTTCATCAAAATCGGTCAAGCCGTTTCGGAGGAGTATGGCAACGAAAACTGTGACACGAGAATTTTATATATTAGATTCATATTTTGCCCTGCTGTCCTACTCGCATAGAAAACAGCAATAGTTTGTACAACCGAGCCATATTTCTGCATTATATGGACAATTTAAAGCAGGTATCAAAGAGTTGTTTCTATTCTCTCTTAGAATAGAAACATTCTCAAAGAGAACTAATGAGGGCAGAAATGGACAAAATGTTTGACCGAAAGTGAAAGTTCGTTGCATCTTCCTTCGAATTATTCTTTTCACGACGCGAGCCTTTCCTTCTCGCACTTTCACTTCCTACAATCCCCTTTTCGAAAAGAAATCAAACGTTTTGTGACAGCTCTATAGTTTGCATCCAAATGCGCAAGTCATACCTTAGAAATCACATATCGGAAGGTTTTTTCCGCCATAAGATGATGATTTATTTCATTTGCATATTTATTTGAAAGGACGAATTGAAAGTCATAAAGTTTTGATACCCGATGTTGATGACCTGAGCGCAATCAAGGTGGGCGTCTCTTCCAAGTGAAAAAAAAAAGGAAGATCGGGCTGGATGAACCAATGAGTGGTTCGAATGTGGGCATAATTGTTTAGCCGATCAAATGTCCCATAAATAGGAGCGCTTCCGCAATAAATAACGTTAACTGTTTGGCGAGGATCGTTTAGGGCTATTTGCTACGTCTTCATTGACTTTTTTCTTGGCTCGATTGTTGTCCTGGATTCGGTGGCTTCATTCTCAAAATTGGAAACAGTTTCCAAGTTTAATCAGTGCTTTTCGTTTTTTAAGAATCAAGGTGACTTGGATATTGACTTCTTTTTTCACTCCCGGGGTGTACACGAAGCTATTAGATGCATGGACTGTTCTCAATTTTATGTACAACTCATTTGCCACACTTTTACGCATGTTTTCCATTTATTTCCAGAATTTTTAACTTGGGATTGGTTCGAATATAAGAAAGCATTGTGTGTCAACTTTCTAAAAATGAATTTTGCGCTGTGAATTTTGTGTTTTCTGTATGAGGGTCAACAGGGAACTTGATGAGTATTTTAAACGAGAATGTATTTGAAGGGCCAGGGGGAAAAAGATGAAAGTGACCAAAAAGTGATTTCAAGAAAAACGAAGACCAAAGTTTGATTTCTCGTATCTCCTTGTGTAGTTAATAGAATTGATGCACATTTCGGTCGATTCTCATCTTTTTTCCCCCTTGTTGTTCTATCTTTTTCCCCCTGGCCCTTTCACAAACAAGTGACAGAACTATGTCCTGGAGGCTCATAAAGTGCACTTCAAAATGAGAAAATTGAGCGTGTTAACGACGACTCGTACTCGAGTCGTCTAGTCGTCGACTAGTACTCGAGTTATATGGTTTTTCCCCCACAAATTTGCGTGGACTTTGTATATTCTACTATGCTCCTCTCAAACTAAATCTCTGAAAATGAAATACTTCATTTACTGTTTTGAAATACGTATTGTGTGCTCAACAAGAAATTGCCCATAGTTATCACTTATTTGCGAAAATACACATATTCTAGTTCAAAATACACTCATCAAGTTCCCTGTTGACCGTCATTTTCTGTGTGCTTAAAGTTGTTTTAGTAACTTTTAAGCTCTACCCCAAAATTATAGACAGTATTTAGTATTACTTATTATTTTTTGTAATTTAATCACGTTTTGTCAAATTTTTGCCTATTGAGGAGGCAGAAGATATTAACCTAGAATCTTAAGATTTCTCACACATTTTAGTGATGACAGTTTACAACTTTCCCACACTGCAGCTAAACTATCTGGGAAATTTCGATTTTTGCGATACGCCCTACTGTTGAGTGACCCTCAGCGCACAGAGATAATCGTAAGATCACGAAGTGCACACTTTTTCGTTTCTGTACGTAAAAAAAAAGTGCCATTTTTCGTCACCACTCAGCCTTGCAACGAATGATCAATTTCAGTAATCTATATACAGTACTAACTTGGTTTCATGCGAAAAATGTTCTCTATCTCACCCTAACTTGACACTACGGAAAAAGGTACGAAATATGTTGCTCTGCCTTGAGAAATGGGTCTCGTTCATTTGGAGTTTTAAGCAGGGGTGATAGCTATGAGGCATTGCTCCCCCATCGGGGAAAATTTCCCGACAGAAATCTAAGTGCCGAAATTTTTTTGGATTCCGATAGATCAGTAAAATTATTACAATAAAATTATTAAACTGAAAAAACTTAACTTTTTCTAAATTATTCTCCTAATGCGACGAAGTACGCAATTCCAGACTAATTTCGAACACGAGAACCTTCTGGTAGCGACCATTCAGTTGCTGCCGTCGTATCTCTTTGGGATGAACGTAAGTTCTGCTGGAGAAAGTTATTTTTGTTCAGGTGGAAAAGACCAAATCTTCCCCTTTCAATTTTCTGTACTTATTTTTTTTTTTTTTTTTTTTTTTTTAATAAGAAGTCACTTTTTTTCTCAAAAATAGAAACTGCGAAACACGTGGTTCTGATTCGAAATTGTACCACACGTGGAAACAATTAAGAAATCTGCTATAGAACTCTGCTACTTAATCAAAAGTTGCCAATAAATAGGATTTTTAGACTTCAAACTAATATATATATATATATATATATATATATATATACAGGGTGTCCACTAGGGTGGGGCGAAAAATAAAAAGTTTTTCACATCAACTTCTAATAGTTTCTAAAAGTTGTCTTTGGTGATAGTTAGCTTTTGTGCAAAGTTTAAGAAAAATCGGTTAATATCTTCAGGAGGCGCTGCGATCGCAAAGTTTTATCATAGCTTTTATCTGGATTTTATGGTTAAAATATGAAAAACAATGCCGTTAGCTAATCTCATTGCATTTTTTTTACTCATAAGGGATATTCATGCATTCAAAGCATATGAAATAACTCACAAAAAATTATTTTATATGATATATTTATATTTCAAGCATTTAAAAAGAAACAAAACGTGAAAAAAATGATTTTTTAAAAATATAAATATATCATATAAAATAATGTTTGTGAGTCATTTCATATGCTTTTAATGCATAAAAACATCTTTTGAGTAAAAAAACGCAAAGAAACTAGCTAAAGGCATTTTTTTTGATATTTTAACCGTTAAATCCATAACAAAGCTATGGTAAAACTTTTGCGATCGCAGCGCCCCCTGAAGATATTAACCGATTTTTCTCAAATTTTGCACAAAAGCTAATTATCATCAAAGACAACTTTTGGCAACTATTAGAAGTTGACGTGAAAAACTTTTTATTTTTCGCCCCACCCTAGTGTCCACTCCTATCGTGGACCAATAGCTAATTTCTTAACCGTTAGAGATAAGCATATAGTTCATTTAGGAAAAAATCTCTAAATTACGAAAGGAATTTTTGGTCTATTCAATGTTTCTCAAAAAATCAAATTTTGAAAGAGTTACGAAATTCAGATTTTTATACAGCCCCCCAGTCCTATCAATCATATTTAGTAAAACGTTTTTGACACTGTAACGTGAAAAACTAAAAAAAAATTACTGTTCTACCACAAAAATTGACCGAGTTATGATGTTTTGAAAAATCAAGATTTTGCTTTATTTCATGACGTCATCGGTAGAGTGATCTCTCGATGACGTCATAAAATAATGCAAAATCTTGATTTTTCAGAACGTCATAACTCGTTCAATTTTTGTGGTAGAACAGTAATTTTTTTTTAGTTTTAAACGTTACAGTGTCAAGAATGTTTTACTAAATATGATTGATAGGACTGGGGGGCTGTATAAAAATCTAAATTTCGTAACTCTTTCAAAATTTGATTTTTTGAAAAACATTGAATAGACCCAAAATTCCTTTCGTAATTTAGAGATTTTTTCCTGAATAAACTATATGCTTATCTCTAACAGTTAAGAAATTAGCTATTGGTCCACGATAGGAGTGGACACCCTGTGTATATATATATATATATATACATTGAACTCTCATTTACGCGCCGGCCCAAGGGACCAACAGAAAAAGGCGCATAAGTGAGAGAGACGTATAAGTGAAAGTCAAAGGACTAAAACGCAACATAGGGACTGAATAAGAATGTTTCTATAGAAAAGGGACATATTATATCCGTCTGGGAGCTACTGTAACGTAATTCTAATGATAAAGAGTAAACAAAAATTGTAGCACAACTAATTTCAAACTATTCCTTCTAGAAGGATGCATATTAGATAATTGTCCCTCTCCGAACTCTGGTTCATGCCGAAAAAATGCTTTCCGTGAACAATAAAGGGGACAATTTAAAGAGGGAAATAAAGAAAAATGCCTTTTTTTTAAAGAAAATAATTTTTTCACATTTTAGGGAAATTTCGGCGCATAAGTGAAACATGTATTTTTACAGCGACACATAAACGAATGATGCTATCATTATTTTGCTATGGAGTGTGCTGGGACCATTCAAAATCGTCGTATAAGTGAAAAAGGCACATTGCCCCTCTACATAATTAAAGATTGTCTAAAATAGCGTTTTTAGGACTTGAATTTCAAAAAAAGTCCCGAGGAGAGTCTCTCTGAGCAATATCCTCCGTCATCAACGATAACTTACTGCATACTATTCTTTCTTTTGGGGTTTAAATTTTGAAAAATTTTCAATGGAGTGCTCCTACCCCAATCATTAAAACTCCTTTAAAATGCAATTTTTAAACTTCAATTTCGAATTTTTCGCAGGAGAGTCACCGAAACCATTTTATTTCTAACGCTATGAAATATGCTTACAATAGAGTGATTCCATACCAACTCACCGAATGGGGGTCGCACGACCGACTCGGATTTTCTTTTAATTTGGCACACATGTTGATCATATAGAGGCATGGAAAAGTCCAAATTGTTAGGTTCCTGCTCCACTTATTTTCTGAGATACATGCCCTCAAAGTTTGTCCGCCACGTCAAAATACTAAAAAAGTAATGTTATTTAATCATTTTTTATAAAAAATCGTACTCATGCAAAATAAAAGTGTTAGATATCTATGGAAACTAGTTACTCCAGGCATTCAGAAAAAAAATACTAGAATGTTCATAATGAAAATTGCTAAGGTACAGGGCTCTTTGAAGTTGTAATCACAAAAACTCGATTTTGCCGATTTTGCTAAAATTGAGGAATTTATTCCAAAAAAAGGAAGACATAACCAAAGGTTTACTCACTTTCTGGTAGTGTACAGATGTTTACTATAAATGGTTACACAATGCATAACTTGGATTTCTCACTCCTTCTTGGAAATATTTAAGCTTAAAGATAAGCCATAAGGCAAAAACATGCGTTTTTGGCCATCTTGGCAGCCATTTTTCTCATAAAGGGGGAGCAGTAGAAACTTTAATTTTTTTTTAAACAAGCCACTGATATGTTAGCTATTCACAGGAAAAGAGTTTACTTTTGGTTATTTCTTCCATTAAGAGATATCCTGCTGACAGTATATGCATGTTTTTCGCGACGACCATATGCTTTTGTTCCCCCTCTCATGGACTTAAAATTAATTAAACCAAAAAATAACGATATATTTATTAATAGCTGTATTATCTACCCAATATGTCATGAAATTTAATTTATTAAATCATTGAACAATAAATTAGATAATTGATGAAAACAAGAAATAGTATTTCTCTGATGCCTGAGCATTATGCATTCATAATTATAAAGCACTAAATACTTTCTTGAGAAATTAATTAACATAAAGGAGCTCTAAATATTTATATTATAAGCAATACCCAATCTTGTGATTGGGATACTCCTGTTTTTAATTGCAGAATTTCTTGAATATCACATGAATATCAGGAAAATAAATGAGGTCTTTTCGTTTGATGTAGGATATTTTATGACAAATTTCATTTAATGGGCTACTAACTGAGCATGGTGATAAAGAGCTATTAATTTCAGCATCGAATTCCATTTTACCTTATTAACAGATAAATATTTACAAAATAATTAAAAAAATAATTTAATATAAAGCCATGCTTGAAGAATTAAAATTAGTGCAACTAATTTATTCCCGTAATGATCTTTACAAAATTGACATGTGTTGAGCACTGATAAGAACTGACAAGAATAAGTTTACTCACTAAAATACTAGTTCACAGATACTATAAAGGATACATTCTATTTTCTACAAAATAATACTGCAACAAAGAACAAGGGTATCCTCCTGTTTATAGCCATCAGTCAGGAACATCCAATCACAAGATTGGGTATTGCCTATGAGATAAATATTCGAAGCTCCTTTATTTTAATTGATTTTTCAAGAAATTCTACCCCTTTATACCCTTGTTCTTTGTTGCAGTATTATTTTGTAGAAAATAGAATGTACGCTTTATAGTATCTGTGAACTAGTATTTTAGTGAGTAAACTTATTCTTGTCAGTTCTTATCAGTGCTCAACACATGTCAATTTTGTAAAGATCATTATGGGAATAAATTAGTTGCACTAATTTTAATTCTTCAAGCATGGCTTTATATTAAATTATTTATTTGATTAATTTGTAAATATTAAACTGTTAATAAGGTAAAATGGAATTCGATGCTAAAATTAATAGCTCTTTAACACCATGCTCAGTTAGTAGCCCATCAAATGAAATTTATCATAAAATATCCTACATCAAACGAAAAGACCTCATTTATTTTCCTGATATTCATGTGATATTCAAGAAATTCTGCAATTAAAAACAGGAGTATCCCAATCACAAGATTGGGAATTGCTTATAATATAAATATTTAGAGCTCCTTTATGTTAATTAATTTCTCAAGAAAGTATTTAGTGCTTTATAATTATGAATGCATAATGCTCAGGCATCAGAGAAATACTATTTCTTGTTTTCATCAATTATCTAATTTATTGTTCAATGATTTAATAAATTAAATTTCATGACATATTGAGTAGAAAATACAGCTATTAATAAATATATCGTTATTTTTTGGTTTAATTAATTTAAGTCCATGAGAGGGGGAACAAAAGCATATGGTCGTCGCGAAAAACATGCATATACTGTCAGCAGGATATCTCTTAATGGAAGAAATAACCAAAAGTAAACTCTTTTCCTGTGAATAGCTAACATATCAGTGGCTTGTTTTAAAAAAAATTAAAGTTTCTACTGCTCCCCCTTTATGAGAACAATGGCTGCCAAGATGGCCAAAAACGCCTGTTTTTGCCTTATGGCTTATCTTTAGGCTTAAATATTTCCAAGAAGGAGTGAGAAATCCAAGTTATGCATTGTGTAACCATCTGTGCATAGTAAACATCTGTACACTACCAGAAAGTGAGTAAACCTTTGGTTATGTCTTCCTTTTTTTGGAATAAATTTCTCAATTTTAGCAAAATCGGCAAAATCGAGTTTTTGTGATGACAACTTCAAAGAGCCCTGTACCTTAGCAATTTTCATTATGAACATTCTAGTATTTTTTTTCTGAATGCCTGGAGTAACTAGTTTCCATAGATATCTAACACTTTTATTTTGCATGAGTACGATTTTTTTTTTTTTTTTTTAATGATTAAATAACATCACTTTTTTAGTATTTTGACGTGGTGGACAAACTTTGAGGGCATGTATCTCAGAAAATAAGTGGAGCAGAAACCTAACAATTTGGACTTTTCCATGCCTCTATATGATCAACATGTGTGCCAAGTTAAAAGAAAATCCGAGTTTGTCGTGCGACCAACTTTTCTTTTTTCTGGTGAGTTGGTATGGAATCACTCAATAGCTATTTTATTAATCCAATTTCAAAAGTTTTACAATGGAGAGTCCCGAACCCCATCCCTTCCCTTGAAATAACTGCATATTATAAGAAACTTAGTTATTGTATCTAAATTTTTAAATTATACTTATGGCCCCCTGCTGGGCATTTCCTAGCGCCACCTCTGGTTTTAAGCGGTATAAATTGAAAAACACTGAAAGAAAATAGGAAAGTTGTGTGCTCAAGACATATATTTGTATTTTTTCTGCGTTAAATATGTTTGATTTGGCAGTTACAAAAGGCAAATTAAACCGCTGAAACCCTTGGCGAAGAATTGGGTCGTCAAGGTTAAATTTGGCTGGCTTCCCCGAACTGGTTCTTCTACCCGCCACATGAATAGCCAAATGAAAAACATATGTTTGGTATCTTGATCTTGAATGAGCATTTGCTCATTGTACGAAACATTTCCGCATGGTCACGAAATTTTCCAGTATCTAAACACATTTTTAACGCAGCTTCCGTTAGTAGTAGATAAAAATGAAATTTAACACTAATTTTCAATTATTTACATGATGCAATAATCAATCGATGAATTTTTTAAAGATCCAGTACTTATTTTTTTAAAAATACAGTAACCCCTCGTTATATCGCGCCTCGTTATATCCCTCATTCGGATATATCGCTCTTTTCTTTTGTCTCCCCAAAAGAACAAAAAAAAAAAAAAAAAAAACTTATAGTTCGAAACCATTTTTGAGAAATTATGTAAGGTGCTCAGAAAAGATCTCTTTCTCATTTATTTTGTCATCAATGAACAAAACGAAGGCAGTTAATTCATTTCCGCTCTTTAATTGCAAGTGGGAGACAAGTGCTGAAAGAAAAATCCCGGCAAACGACTTTGGATTCTTATTTCACCAAAACAATAGGTTGATTTTATGTCTGTATACATATTTTTTAAGACCTGCACATTGTAACAACAACGGCGGTAAGTTATATTTTTTGTTACTTTTGACTGAAAAAAAAATCTAATTTTCGAATAAATGAATTTTTATGTATGTCGTATGTGCACGTATAATTTACTTGCATGCTGGATAGAAAACTATTTTTAATGACCTCGGTTATATCGCGGTTGATTAATTATGTAATAATTAATCAACCCTAACTCCAGGAAAAGTATTGTGAAAAAAATCAATGAAACCGGAATTTTGTTTGAATATAACCATTATTCGTTACGTGAAAAGGTGCATTAGAATTGCTTGTTACGGCAAAAGTTTTTTTTCCTCTCTTTTTTCTTTTTGGACGGTTTGAAGAAAATTATGGGAAAAAATTACAAATGGCTCTCATGGGTGATTCTCCAAAATCCTAACAATATCATGTCTCCGAACGATGACACAAAAATTATTTTACCTTGAAAGTTTTTTTTTATTTTTTTATTTGTGAGAAATACTTTTTCCGATGTCAATTCAAATTAAGACAATCCTCCATTTATTTTTTCCCATAAAACTTTTTGAATAACCCAAAAGTCACTATTTTTGTGTGTCCCAACCTTTTTCTCAAATGTGCTTAAATTATTTTAAAGTTTCACATGAATATTTCACAAGTTTAATTTGCAACACTGAGTTGTGCACATTTAAGAGTGTAAGATAGAATTGTTTTAGTTCATTTTACTTATTAAATAAACAAGGTAGGGTGAGTTCTGGTAAGTGCGTACCCTTTTTTTAAAAGTTCATGTTCTCAAGGATGCTGCTCTGTTGAAAAATCTTGTACATTGACCATTTTTTTTAGTTTTATTTCCAGGTCCTTTACTAAGGTTTTCACGCATATAATGTGTCAAATAAACCATAAGCAGAGGTTTTGTGACCTAGTTTATGGCACCTCTTCTAAGGTACGCACTTTCCCTACCTAGCGGGGTAAGTGCGTCCACTTCAAATTATGTGAATATGAACAGGAAAAAACTTCTGACATGTATTAAATATGTTAGGTAGTTGCCTTGGGATAATTCCTACCACTGAAGATCAGCACTTGCTTGCATAGATGAAACGCAATCAGTGATATCCCACGTGTCTTGCTAACAGCTGCGATTTTAAGATTAAGAGCATTGTGTCTGTGATTTTTCCTCTGTCCCTTTAAAAAGACCAAGTGAACAAGTGTAACTTATTTTTATTTAGTAATAGTCACTCATAGTCTACGTAGTTTATTTTTGTTTCCTACGTTAATTAGTCTATGCTTAAGCCAGGGTTCGCACTTACCCCTTCTTAAATGTAAGATGAGACATGTGCGTCTAATAGCGGGAGGTAAGTGTGTACCCAAGTGATTTCCTTTAATTTTGATTGTATAGTAGACCGTCAGGTGACCTGGGTGAACACTTCGTTTTTTTTAATACGGTTTTAAAATATTTATCATATTAGAATCAGCAGCAGTATGAAAAAACATAAAAGAAAGAGCAAAAATGTAGAAAATAATTGATCATGATATGATGCTTGTACATTTTTTTTTTTTGTACAGTGAAATAGTTTTTCACAAGGTGTTTCTTAATTTTCTTAAATATAATTCATTCATTATTCCACCTTCGTTTTTTGAATCAGAAAAGTGTTGGCTCCTTATTTAATGTTTTACTTAATTTAATTGTTTCATTTGTCATTCTGGTTTAAATTAAGTAGTTTATGATCGCTATTTTCAACGAAAAGTTTACTAACTCATATCTAAAAGACAATATATATTTTAGAGGTAATGAATAAAATTGAAATCTTATGCCGCATTCAATGTAAATATAAATACTTGATGGAAATGACGTTGGGTTTATAATCGGCTTATAAGGGAGCTATAAGCAAAATTAAAGGTGAATTACGAGAGTCAGATGTTCCACGTAATGGTACGCACTTGCCCCATCATAATGGTACACACTTGCCCCACATAATGGTACGCAATTGCCCCATCATAGCGGTACGCACTTGCCCCATCATAATGGTGCGCACTTACCCCCACCTTACTTTAAAGAAAGGGAAAGTGCGTACCGTCATATAAAAAAAATTAAGTTAGAGTATTTGATCAAAATACCCCATGTATGTTATTAGCAGCTCTTACTCAAAAGAAACAACTTGTATTTGCTGACTTCAGTTGCTTGGTATGACTACAAGAGAAACTGAAACAAAACCTTCTCAATCTTTACTTTAGAGTTTTTTTGAAGACATTTAAGTTGTCCATGATTGTGTTTCGTCTATTGAAACCAGGGCTGACCTCTACCTATAGAAATTATCATTAGACAGTTACCTAACATAGTCGATATGTTGCAGAAGCAATTTCAGG